>JAFIRS010003403.1:0-137560 GCA_018342105.1 Gonioctena quinquepunctata
AAAATGAATCGAACACTTGGCAAAATCTCTCACAATTAATAAACTGAAACTCAACATAAAGAAAACAAAATCGATGATTATAACCACTCAACATAAAAACAATTTGTTGGATAAAATCTTGATAAAAATTGAAATCTATGGTGAAACAATTGAATTGGTGGAAGAGTTTAAATATCTTGGATTTATGATAGACAACTCACTAAACTTAAAAAAACACTTTCAATATATTAACAAAAAAATTGCAAAAAAAAATATATTTTTTTCACACGAATCAGCAGATATCTGTCATTTCAAACCTCCTTAACAGTTTATAATACGATAATCAAACCTCACTTTGATTACTGTCCTTCCTTATTATTTCTTATCAATTCAAACTGTATCTCATCATTGCAGAAACTGCAAAATAGAGGAATGAGAATATTGTTGAAATGTAACAGATACACTCCCATAATATGTATGCTGCAGGTTCTTGATTGGCTATCAGTTAAGGACAGAGTGTTTTATTATTCTATGATTTTTATTTTCAAAATAATATCAGGAAAACTACCTACCTACTTCAATCAATTCGTCATTTATCAAAATAAAATTCATGATTACCCTACAAGAGGTAACATGAATTTTTATGTGACAAGAACAAATTACACGAGATTAATGAATTCACTATTCCACCGAGGTCTCATTGAATATAACAAGCTTCCAAAAGACATTATAAGTAGCAGTTCTATAATACATTTCAAAAAATTACTTATAGATTACCTGAAATCAAAATATATTTAAATCAGTTTAAGGTTTATTTACCATATTTACACCATTTCATTTGTTTAGGACTATAAAATATGTAAAATAATATAATTTTCATTTATTTTCTTCTTTTTTTTCAATAATTTCATATTCTTGCTTAGCGAATATTTTACTACAATGTTATTATTGTTAAGATGTAACATTTATATTTATATATTGTATATTAGGATACCTATATTAAATAAACTTACTTACTTACTTATAAGAGCAAAACTTATGCTTCATAAATTATGGGAACTGAACATTGAATGAGACGAGACTCCTCCCGCGCATATTATCAAATTGTGGCTCGAATTCAGTAAACAATTGCCATTAGTAGTAGTAGTAATTTATTGAAATAGATAAATCTAATTTACAAACAAACAGTCACATAATCATTAAAAATAGAGATAATCTAACAATTCTAAAATAAATAATAATAGTAATAAAATATTAAAATATTAAACACTAATACACCACAAATCTTGTTCTAAAAAAGCCAATAGACTTTTCTTAAAACTTATAACAGTATTGGACTCTTTCAAGTGTATGGGGGGTTTATTGAATTCATTCAAACCTTTGACAAATAAGTTATTCATGCATCGTCTCGAACTAGTTCTATTAATGTGGAAGTCATTATTTTGCCTAGTGTTATAATGATGAATATTGTTACATCCCCAGCCTATTATTTAGGAATAGAAATTATCTCACCTCGGCTCAACTACGGTCAAGCCGTGGGACCGTTATCAAAAGATTAACCCTTTTGTAACGCCACTGGTTTGGGATAGATCGTTACTCCATATAATTAGCCCAAGACGCTAAGGACGCTTCTAGTATAGAAAGTCTATACTCGATTAGTCCTTTGTTGAAAAGTTGCTCGCAAAGCTACAACTTTGTTGGGTATTAGCAGCAATTATAAAATAATTTATTCGCACTGAAGTTAACGGACATGAGCGGCTACATCCATTACCTTCCTTCTAACACCCAGGGAACATAGGTTGTTTATTTAGAAGTATGTACCGTTCGCTGAACTCTATATCAATAAAAAGGCACTGGGAATCATAAAACTTATATTCATAAAACGAATTTATACATAAGATAAAGAAAACACATTACACTGTTATCCTTAGAATGCAACTATTGGGGTAACTCTCAAGAAAATAATCCAAATAAACGTTAATAATGGAGATAGAAAATAAAATAAACTAAAGAACTGCACTACTATAAGCTCTTTCCTTTCATCCCTGTATAAACCATTCCCATCTTTACAGACGGAGTAACCCTTTTACCAAAAGTAAATTGACAAAATTATTGTATAGTACATAGATAAACAAACAAATAAGAGCACAAGGAAAACATTTGATATAGGTAACAACATGCCCAATTTTACTTGTGATTTTTCTGTATCATGGATTGTGAGCTTAAGGTCAATAACCATGGATTAGTACCTCTCGAGAATGTTTCTTTTTTATGGGAGATATATGTATGCATAACGAGTACATTAAGAAAATCATATAATAGTAATAGAAAACCAAAACATTAATTTCAATAATAGGAATTCATTACCTAGGTCGAATTGTCCAGTTGCCTTCCTTGGGTCGCACTCGAAAAGTTTCACGATTAACCGGATTTATTATCTTAGGCGCTTGTCATTGTTCATTACCGGAATATGTTACAGGATGAAATATTTGCTCGTTTTTATGGACATCAGCTACAAAGCGTCATTCGATCGAGAGAAAGCACAACACTGGAAAAGTACTTTCGACTGAAGTAATTTTGTTTTTACGATGCATGAAATGAACTATTGTTAGAGCGATTAGAATTGTCCGTAATTATGCGGCGAAATATTGTCTTTTACACTGACTCTAGTTAAAAGGATGACATGTTAGTATTGCTGTACCCGAGATGGTTTTTACACGTGGAAAGATTTTATTTCTCGGGACATTTTCACTGGTACTAATATGAATGCATACTATATTTCTTCTCGTATGATATATGTGATTACTCCACGGACTACTGTTCTGAACTAACTTAACTCTTTCGGCTCCCGTTGCCTTTTATAATATCTTCGATCGGGAACTGGGGCGGGACTTAGTGTGTTTTATGAGTAATTGACGAGGTGACATCGTAAAACTGATAAGGGTCTTGTTTTTCTAACCCGTTCTCGCTTATCTTATGTTATAATTGGATAATATTTTACTGCATGACAGGTATTTACGGTAGCTGTCGGTTAATCTTCGAAATAATGACCAACAAGTGTGTTTATGAACTTCTCGGTGGCGATTCCCTGTGATTTATGAGTTAGATACGGCCCTTAATGATGTGGGCTGGTGTGCCTGTCGGTTATCGGGATTGTTTTTAATGGCCTTGTTTGTGTTATTGACTTTGGACGGGTGTTAGAATTAGGGATTCGTTTTCGGTAGTAAAATAAAACTGTTTGTCTTATCTATCAGTGACGTTGATGGTGGATAATACCCAGTGGCAAGTTTGATTTCTTTTGTTTAAAGGATTGATCATAACAAATCGACCCTGCCCTGTTAAAAAGGTCTCTACTTTGAATATTAGGACCTTTTTGTTTCATTATTGATTTAAAGTATTTGGTTCCATGTTTATGTTAGGAGGTCACCTTTGTTGTTACCTATAAGCACGCAACAAGGTTTGAAGGAGAAACAATGTCTGGTAAAATGACAGTCTGTGCTGAGTATGGTATTCATAATTCCAGAGGTTTATTACAACTAATAAAATAATAATAGTAAACACAATAATATACACATAAAAGCAAAAGTTGGCATGTACGAAGTTTTGAAGGAGAAACAATGTCTGGTCACTATATAAGAGTTCATAAAACTAAAAATAATAATAAAAAGTGATAAGTACACAAAAATTTACAACTGGGCATGCATAAAACTTGAATAGGAAGTTCTGTCTCGTCACTATTTAAGAGTTCAGGTGAGCCGGAGGACCGTTATCTGTCACTCGGTCGGGAGTGCCATGGCGATGTTGAACGCCTGAGTGATTATGCTCGAACTGGCAGCTGGGGCATCACTTGGGCTGTCATCAGAATCATCGTCCGGGGAGGTGTAGTCGGCTACAGTTCTTGGGATGTAGCTGGCGACTCGGTTGGGGTTAGTTGAGTCCAGTCTATTCTTCCGTCGGGGTGGTGCGTGTCGGTTTCGATCGTCGGTGCAAACCTGACAAGTGCATACGGTCTTCGTAGGTGTGTTCTCAGTGTTTGTCATCGGACCAGGGTTTTCGGTGTGGGCCTGCAACTGCCGGGTACTCTCGGTGGTGCAGTGGAAACAATCACACTGGGTAATGTTTCTGGTGTCCAGTAGTCTCATGTATTCCGCATGATGGCGATTGAAATGCAAAATAGAGAATGCAATGTAAGTGCGCACGTGCTCGGATGGCGTTTTCTGCATCCACGTATTCACGTCGTAGAGCAGGTTGTTTACGGATGCCTTCAGGATGCTTCGCCTCGTGTCGAAACTGGATTGTGTGGTGTTGGGCTGTAATTTAATTATATCTCCAGAAAAACCTCTGTATTCCAAATACTGATGTATTTTTAAGCATTCTGATTTTCCTACGGTTTTCATAAATGTAATCAGGCTATCCGGTATAATCGCTGAGTGTGAGAACATTCCACAATGAACCATCAGTTGAGTAATTTCTACTAAACAGGACTTAACATGAATGGTCTCAAATTTCTGTTTCTCAACCGCGTACACACGAAGATCCTGCACGCTGTATGCATTAGACAATTCGGGGCATTTTTGTACATCTCTTAATGATATTGCAGTAATATTAGCCGTTGGATTTCTACAGTCGTAGGCTATTAATCCGGCTGTACCGGGAATTGCATAATTAAAAATAATAGTCCCCAGTATCACGAATATTTTCAACTGTTTATTTGACCTGGTAATTCTTATCTTTTCCTTTTCTATCGATACGGACTCGGCTGAGCACGTCTGGCCCATATCCGTCGTCGGGTCCATTCCTACACTTGTTCCTTAATCGCTAGGGGTTTAACCTATTTATCTTGCCCTTTCGGAAGATTACTTCATATCTTGTTACAACACAGATGTCTCGGAGATTTGTGAAGAAGGGACTAGGGAGTTTCGGAGGGTGTGACCGCGCTGCAGGTATAATGGTTCAATGGTTATAATCACGGCTATTAACTTCACTTATTGTTCAGCTGACCGGGTTAGGTTAGCGGTATAGTCTCGTGTTTTCTCCGCACTGGTTCACTTGGAATGGTTGTCTCTATTAACGTCCCAGGATAATAGACCAATTTGAAATTATGTTTTGGCAAGGAAAGCAAAAAATTAATTTTTTGTTAAATTCAGGTCACGGTTATAATGTATCCTATACATACATACATCTCCTAGATTTTCTCAATTAATTAAACTATATATACATACCTATCTTTAGTGCATTCCCAGTGCATTTCATTTTACATGAAGTATTGTTTTTACTGATGTTTGCCGGTTTTTGACAAAATCCAAGGTTCCTCAGGTACCTGTCCCCGCGACCTTGTTTGGTAACCATGAGTTACTTCAGGGACGCTTTCCCGATCTTCGTCCGATGTTTCACTGGGGTTACTATTTTCGAAACTTTCCACATTTTCTAGGGGTAGTTCGTCTTGCCTAGGCGTTGGCGCTATTTCCGAAACGGGTTCATTTCCTACACTATTTTCGTTTCCTACGCGTGTTTCGTGGATGTCATTTAAATTACGATATTTTTCCAACTCTTCGGGAGTGATACAATAATTCATGTCCAACATTACGGGTTCTTTTTTGTATACGCTGGGGCGACTTTCTCCACTTTCCTTAGGGATCTCTTCTTTGGCGGATTTTCTACAGTCTTCAAGTATTTCTATATTCTTATAAACTTTCAGTCGATTTGCGTGTACAATTTGGCTTTTGGTTTTCCCTACCTGTTGTATTTCAAAATTGACAGGTGATAGTTTTCTTAAAACTCTCCACGGTCCTGTATATCGTGGCAGCAATTTTCGAACTAGTTTTTGACCTGCTCTGACATTGGGAGGTGTTTTCAAATATGCTAACGATCCGATGGGAAATTCTTTTAATTTAGCCTTTTATTGAAATTCCTGTGCGATTTTTCCGCGGCAGTTTCTACGGATGCTCGGGCTTTTTGATGGGCAATTTGCAATCTCTGGACCATTTCTGAGGCGTAATTTTCTAAGGTATCATACCTTATACGGGATGCTCTTAGTGTTAGGTGATGTGGTAGTAACATGTCTCTGCCAAACATTAAGAAAAAGGGGCTTTCCTGTGTGGATGAATGAATCTGATTTCTTATAGCCACAAGAGCATACGGTAACTGTTCGTCCCAATCGGCTTGTTGTTCAGTCACTAGGTGTGATAAGGTAGTTTTCAAGTGTCCATGGAATCGTTCTACGATGCCGTTCGTGGCTGGATGATATGCTGTAGTATTCAGTTTCTTGATTTTTAGTCGTTGGCAAATTTCCAGAAATAGAGCAGATAAAAATTGCGATCCTCTGTCACTCAATAAATATCTCGGTGCTCCATAACGTAAGATGATATGTTCTACAAATACCTTCGCTACCGTCTCGACAGTAATATTAGGTATTGGAATGGCTTCGGCATATCGAGTCAGGTGATCAATTGCTGTGAATATATACTTGTTTCCATTTCTGGTGGTGTTTAGTGGTCCTACTATGTCGATGGCGATAATTTCAAATACGGCTTCCGGAATGGGCATTCTCTGCATTTCCGTTGGCTTTTGGTTCGTAGTTTTATGAATGTTGCAGGAATGACATTTCTGTATGTATTCATCGATATCTTTTCTTCATGCTAGGCCAATAAAATTCTCGTTGTATAGTGGTTAGAGTTTTCTTTTGTCCTCCATGACCAGAAAATATGTTATCGTGGTACAAACTTATAATTTGCTTTCTAATGACCTTGGGAGCATAGATTTTGTCCCGACGCTCGTCTACTCGTCGTTTCACGTATAAAATTTCTTCGTGAATATAAAATTTTTCATCTTCGTCGGTCAATGTAGGTACTAATGCGGAAATTTGGGGGTCTGTCTTCTGCATTATGCGGATGTCGTCCAAGTGCCATAACGTTTCAACTACAGGTTCTATGTTTTCGCTAGATTTACTAAGCACACATACTTGGCAGTCTTTTGGCATTCTTTGAGTCATTTCCGCACTATGTTCGTCTGTTTTATCCTGGATAAGGTATCGGCATTTATATTATCTCGGCCTGGTCTGTATTTAATAGTGAATGAGAATTCCAGGAGTGCCATGGCCCATTTTGCTAGCCTGCTACTTGGGTCTTTGATAGACAATAAATAGGTCAATGGCCGGTGATCGGTAATGATGGTAAAATGCGTACCAGTCAGATAGCACCTGTATTTCTTTACAGCCCAAATCACTGCGAGACATTCTCTTTCTATCGTAGAGTACCTAGTCTCAGCGGCATTCAAAGTTCTGCTCGAGTAACAAATGGGATGTTCGAATCCAGAATAGTCTTGGCTCAAAATTCCACTTATGGCGGTCGCGCTGGCATCTGTGGTAACCACAAAAGGTCGAGAAAAATCGGGATACTTTAAGATCGGAGGAGAAATTAAAGCTTCTTTTAGTGTATCGAAAGATTTTTGTTGTTCTTGTCCCCACTGGAATTTTACCTCTTTTTTGGTGAGTGCTGTAAGCGGTTGGGATATCCTCGAGAAGTTTGGTACAAACTTTCGGTAAAATCCGCATAATCCCAAAATGCTCGGATGTCTTTCACTCTTCTTGGTAGTGGATAGTCCTTGATAATTTTAGTTTTTTCGGGATCTGTTTGGCAACCTTTCTCCGAGATAATATGTCCAAGATATTTTGCTTCTTTTTGCATAAAATTACATTTAGTTGCCTTGAATTTCAAATTACTGCTCCTCATTTGTTCGAAAACATTGCGTAATCTGTCTAAATGTTCCGAGATGTTTGGTCCACTAAAAACGATGATGTCGTCCAAGTATACTAAGCACTCCTTACCTATATATTTCGCAAAAATGTTCTCCATCTGCCGACACCAAGTGCTGGGGGAGTTCTTCATCCCCATTGGCATACGAAGAAATTCGTAGTGTCCGTTTGGTGTGGAGAAGGCACTCTTCTCTCTGTCTCTTTCATCCAATTCAATTTGAAAATATCCACTAGCGAGATCCATCACACTGTATAAGCTAGTACCTTGCAACTTTTCGATCGTATCCTGTATATGTGGTAAGGGAAAAAATCTGTCTTCGTGATGGCATTCAATTCCCTGTCATTTCTAACTGGGGGGTTTCCAGGGCGTAAATAGGAACCAAGGGTCGGATTCTTTTATTATTTCGTTATCCAACAATTCCTTAATTTCTTGGTGCATTATCTTCTGCCTCTGGTATGGAATTCGATAAGGTCGTTTCGAAATAGGCGGAACATCCTCAGTGTGTATCCTGTGCTTTACTAGATGGGTACAAGTTAATTTTTGACTAGGGGCCTTAAATACATCAATGTACTCCTTGATGAGGGTGGCCAATTTAATTTGAGCTTCTTCCGTTGGATTCTCGAGATGTAATTGTTGTAAAATTTTCTGTTCATCTTGTAGGTTTATGCTACGGATCATGAGTCCATTCGTCGTAGTTTCCACTTTATTTTCTGTATCGGCCTCGAAACCATGTGCTATAATATGTTTCCTGGGTATGAACAGTTCCTGTTCCAAAATGTTTATCAGTTTGATGGGTATTTCGGTATCATTTTTTCCTATCGATCTCGCGATCATCAGTCTTTTTATAGCTGCTTTATCTTCAACTATAATATTTTCCGACAATAATTTTCTTTTTGTTCTAACCATACATATTGTCATTGCTCTAGGGGGTAAAATCATATCTTTTGGCAAGTACAGTCCTTCCCATACTTTTTTTTTTTCGATAAGTCGTTCATTCTCGGTTTGACTGGCTTTATTTTCATAAAATTTTCTATACCTTGTTTTCATCCGTTCATGGCTCGTATTTGCCTCCTCGTATCGGCTGTCTGTCTGTTTAGTGCGTATATTCTCATACCCAGACTTTTCTTCCTGCTCACTGTTGAGTCTTCGGGATAATTTAGATTTTCCTTTCCACTTCACTGTTTCTTTAGGAGAGAAATTGTCGCCCTTAGACGGACATATTTCTGCTTTTCGGCTGTCCTGTGCGAACGGCGGGATGTCTTCCACGATTTTCGTTTTCAGAGTTTGGAGTTTTTCCATGTCTCTGGCAGTAAAAGAGTCATCCTTGGACGAACTGGCTTTTTCAGTACGAATGTCGTCCAGGCTTCCCGTGCCATGTCGCCTAACTAACCTTCCTAATATACAGGGTGTTTCGGCTGTCCCAACATTCCCGATGGATGGTGAAGTTTTCCCGTCCCCTCGTTGTGAGATTTTCTTTTCTCTATTGTTCGTCACTCTGTCAGTGAATAAAGTTTCCCTTAAATCCTTATTCCTGTTATGCTTCTGTAAACGCTTATCTCTATTTTTCTTTTTCCTTTTCGACTTTTTTGGTTTTTCAGTGGACGTGGCTTTGTCTTGATACCGTGTCTCCTTTAAATCACGTTCTTTTGCCTGTCCTGGATTTCCTACCCGATTGCTGTTTGAGTCGGCCGACCTCATTTCTGGATGTGAAAATTTAGTTCCAAATACTTCGCAGTCTGATGCGGGCGGCGCCTCCCTTATCTGACCGAGTTTTTCTTTAGACATCGTTTTCGTCCAGCTATCTATCGTAGTAGTAAATTCTTTCAACTGTTGCTCTAAAACTTCTAGTCGTTTGTCCCATTGGTTTTCCTTCTCATTTTCCGTATGATAAATGCGTTTTGGCTCGTGGTGGAGTTCAATTATTTCTTCCATCAAATACATTTTGTTTGCTCTCCAATCTAGCTTTACTTGATACTTTTGCAGAAAGTCTAGACCTAAAATTATTTCTGTGCTCAAATGGTTCGTTTCGATTAATATAAATTCGTGCTCGATTTGGGTTCTTTCATTCAGTTTTATTGGCAAAACTACGGTACCTATATATGGAATTCTATTGCCCTGTACGTCTTTTAAATTGAATTTTTCTTCGTAATTAACTTTCATACCGTGCGTAATGCTAACGTGGGCCAACGATACTTCGGCACCCGTGTCTACCAGGGTAGTGCGAAAAATTCCATCAATTTCTAGAACTATGACGTTTCGCTGGGCTTCTCCCGTGGTATAGGTTAGTATCGTGTGTGTTGGCCTCCTATTTACCGTGTTGCGTTTTAATGGCGGTTGTCTGCGGTTCCCAACGGAGGAGAATTGCGAACCGGATGGCCATTTAAATTTCTTCTGTCCATATTTCTTTGTCCACTCCTGTTTTTACAGTTGTATGACATATGACCAGGCTGATTACAATTGAAACAAGTTCGGTTTTTTAACCTACAGTCCCTAATTTCATGTCCTCTTCTACGACAATACTGGCAGGTCTTTATCGATGATGGTGGTCCATTTGCTGTGACATTTCTAAAACTTCTCTCTCCTGGCCTAGTTAGATTTTCTATGAGCTCTTCTTTATCGGCTAGTTCGATAGCTTCGGTCAGTGTATCAGGACTAGCGGATAGTATGCGTTTCCTGATGGGGTCCAATAATCCCATAGCAAACTGCGTGATGACATCTTGCTCGTGGCGTTGCAATAGTATCCGATCTACGTCAGCTGTTCCGGTTAATACTAAAATTTTTGCAGCACAAACTTTCAGACGTGCCAAAAATTGGCGGCAAGTTTCAGATCTACGTTGTCGGCATTCTAATAATTCCCTTTTGTCCTGCCCTGGTATTTTAGCTATACCAAACTGTTTCTGTAAACCTCTTTTCAATTCGTTCCATACTGCTGTATTTCTCAATTGATTGTCGGCGTCAATGAGTTGTTTCGCAATGCCTCTTAGTTTCAATCGAACGATAGATACTATTTGCAATTCTGTCCATCCAGCTAGAGCGGCTGTATCTTCAATTATCCTAATAAAATCTTTGATACTCGTCTGCCCGTTATAATAGGGTATATTATCTAATGTGATCGCTATTGTTGGTTCTGGATTTGGCAGAACCTGCACTACAGGAGCTGTTGTTGACGAAGGTCCCCCTGGAGGAGTCATATTGAGAACTTTCCTCCTTTTGGATGAATTATTTACTAAATAAAATCTTTCTTATACTTTCTGATATTGAGTTCTGCGAATTGTTCGGTATGAACGTTTTATTTGTATATATGCGTTAATGTACTTCCTCAATTATTACCCCACACCTGACACCAATGTTACATCCCCAGCCTATTATTTAGGAATAGAAATTATCTCACCTCGGCTCAACTACGGTCAAGCCGTGGGACCGTTATCAAAAGATTAACCCTTTTGTAACGCCACTGGTTTGGGATAGATCGTTACTCCATATAATTAGCCCAAGACGCTAAGGACGCTCCTAGTATAGAAAGACTATACTCGATTAGTCCTTTGTTGAAAAGTTGCTCGCAAAGCTACAACTTTGTTGGGTATTAGCAGCAATTATAAAATAATTTATTCGCACTGAAGTTAACGGACATGAGCGGCTACATCCATTACCTTCCTTCTAACACCCAGGGAACATAGGTTGTTTATTTAGAAGTATGTACCGTTCGCTGAACTCTATATCAATAAAAAGGCACTGGGAATCATAAAACTTATATTCATAAAACGAATTTATACATAAGATAAAGAAAACACATTACACTGTTATCCTTAGAATGCAACTATTGGGGTAACTCTCAAGAAAATAATCCAAATAAACGTTAATAATGGAGATAGAAAATAAAATAAACTAAAGAACTGCACTACTATAAGCTCTTTCCTTTCATCCCTGTATAAACCATTCCCATCTTTACAGACGGAGTAACCCTTTTACCAAAAGTAAATTGACAAAATTATTGTATAGTACATAGATAAACAAACAAATAAGAGCACAAAGAAAACATTTGATATAGGTAACAACATGCCCAATTTTACTTGTGATTTTTCGGTATCATGGATTGTGAGCTTAAAGTCAATAACCATGGATTAGTACCTCTCGAGAATGTTTCTTTTTTATGGGAGATATATGTATGCATAACGTGTACATTAAGAAAATCATATAATAGTAATAGAAAACCAAAACATTAATTTCAATAATAGGAATTCATTACCTAGGTCGAATTGTCCAGTTGCCTTCCTTGGGTCGCACTCGAAAAGTTTCACGATTAACCGGATTTATTATCTTAGGCGCTTGTCATTGTTCATTACCGGAATATGTTACAGGATGAAATATTTGCTCGTTTTTATGGACATCAGCTACAAAGCGTCATTCGATCGAGAGAAAGCACAACACTGGAAAAGTACTTTCGACTGAAGTAATTTTGTTTTTACGATGCATGAAATGAACTATTGTTAGAGCGATTAGAATTGTCCGTAATTATGCGGCGAAATATTGTCTTTTACACTGACTCTAGTTAAAAGGATGACATGTTAGTATTGCTGTACCCGAGATGGTTTTTACACGTGGAAAGATTTTATTTCTCGGGACATTTTTCACTGGTACTAATATGAATGCATACTATATTTCTTCTCGTATGATATATGTGATTACTCCACGGACTACTGTTCTGAACTAACTTAACTCTTTCGGCTCCCGTTGCCTTTTATAATATCTTCGATCGGGAACTGGGGCGGGACTTAGTGTGTTTTATGAGTAATTGACGAGGTGACATCGTAAAACTGATAAGGGTCTTGTTTTTCTAACCCGTTCTCGCTTATCTTATGTTATAATTGGATAATATTTTACTGCATGACAGGTATTTACGGTAGCTGTCGGTTAATCTTCGAAATAATGACCAACAAGTGTGTTTATGAACTTCTCGGTGGCGATTCCCTGTGATTTATGAGTTAGATACGGCCCTTAATGATGTGGGCTGGTGTGCCTGTCGGTTATCGGGATTGTTTTTAATGGCCTTGTTTGTGTTATTGACTTTGGACGGGTGTTAGAATTAGGGATTCGTTTTCGGTAGAAAAATAAAACTGTTTGTCTTATCTATCAGTGACGTTGATGGTGGATAATACCCAGTGGCAAGTTTGATTTCTTTTGTTTAAAGGATTGATCATAACAATATCTCTATTTAAAATCACAAAATCATTAAAATAAGTTGGTTGAAAACCTTTAACAATCTTAAAAATAAAAGCCTCTTTTTTACTGACAACCACTGAAGTGAATTTAACATATACGAAATTGAAGTATAGCGACTACATTTAAGAATCATACGCATTCCACGATTTTGAAGTTTCTGTAATTGAGACGCTTTATTTTGATTGAATAAAAACAGTAAGGAAGCACAATAATCGAGTTGGATAATGCAATTGAAAGTTGTTATTTTAGAATATGTGCTCAAACAATTTGAAATTGTAGAAAATAAAAAGACCTTTTTTGATATTTTCTCAATAATATACTCAGCGTGGTTATTTAATGTCAAACTACTATCAATAATAAAACCAAGATATTTAATTTCGGATACAATTTCGATATTTTCTCCATTTATATTTATGTTGATAGTATTCAAATTACCCAATTTGTAAATAATATAACAATTCCTCATCATGCTATACCATTAAATGTCAAAAGTCTCGAACTTCACAGATTCTGCGACGCCTCGCAGTCAGCGTACGGGGCGTGCATTTTTCTAAAGACTATCGCGAGCAATGGGAGGTGATAATAAGGTTGCTCTCGGCGAAAACCCGAGTTGCGCCCGTTAAAACTGTACAACTACCACGCTTGCAGTTGAAAACTGGTTCATGAATTCTAGGTTAGTACTGAATCCTAAAAAGACCAATGCAGTTTTTTTTTCAAAACCAACTATAGGCTTGAAACTCCCACCTATATCCTAGTTAATCATAAAAAAAATCCATTTGTTGTATAGTCATTGATGGAACTTTAAACTTTGTAAATCATATAGATTACATTTCAAAAAAATTAAGCCAGGCTTGCTATGGCATAAGAATTCTCACGAAAAACTCAAATTTCAATATAACAATAACATTTTATTTTGCCAATTTTTATGCTCGTGCCCGCTACGTATTATATTGTGGGGAGGTAGTGGGGAGGCTGAAAGGGCTTTCAAAATTAAAAAAAGATCTGAATCTCAAATATCATGATTCCTGCAGGGGTTATTTCAGGAAAGTTGAACTATTCACTATACCAGCGCTGTATATATATGAATGCCTCAAATTCTTATATAAAACAGGCCCTTTGTATTCCCTCACTCATATGGTACTAGGCAACTATCAAATTTTAATTTTCCACATCATCACCTATCGTCCACTGAAAGAGGTTTTTTATATGCAAGTATAACATTTTTCAATCATCTACCTTCAGCCATAAAAAATAATAACTTCAATGAATTAAAGAAACCACTCATCACAATGCTTCTTGATCTAGAACCCTATTCAGTGGACGAATATATCCATTTTGTGTTCTACAATTAGTGTAAGTTGTACATTTATTAATATTTATTATATCACGTTTTTCTCTGTCTGACTGGCTTGTACATTTGTATTTTTACATTTCATGTATCATAATGCAATAAAGATTATTATTATTATTATTATTAGAACTATGTGGTGCAGTGCTATTGGTAAACCTTTATAAGAAGGTAGTTGAAGCTCTCAAGCAACGTTTTGATGCAGTGCATTTTTGGACAGACCATAGTCTTGGGCTGGTTGTCATCGCCTCCTAATACGTGGAAAATATCCGTAGCTAACAGAGTTTCCGAAATTCAAGGTCAAACCAATATTAGTCAGTGGGCACACGTACCATCAGAAGAAAACCCCGCTGACATTGCAGCAGGAACCTTTCCAGATTTTCTAAAAACCTCCATCGTAATTCCCATCCATAAAGGAGGGGGAAAACTTGATCCTTGCAACTATAGGCCCATCTCACTTATACCAGTTCTAGGAAAAATCATTGAGCAATTGGAAAAAACAAGACTAATAAACTTCATATAAAAGAACAATATTTTGAATACCCAACAATTCGGGTTTCAGCATCAAAAAAGTACAGTGGACGTGGTGTTCACATTCCTCAACAAATTATACACGGAACTGAATCAGGGGGAAGTGAGTGTAGCAATATTCTGTGATTTGTCAAAAGCCTTCGACTGCGTAGACCACAAAATCTTGGAGTGCAAAGTACTACTCTATGGATTCAGGAATCAGAGCTATAAGTGGGTACATTCCTATCTGAGCCAAAGAACAAAACTCGTCAAAACCCATAAGTTATCAGCTAGTGGTGCAATACGATGCAGTATTCCTCAAGGATCGGTACTAGGTCCAATCTTGTTTCTGCTGTACTTCAATGACTTGGCCAAGATTACAATTGACGGACAGTTTACTATATTCGCAGATGATACAACCATCTTATGGCATGACAACAACATTGATAACCTACAGCTGAAAATTACTCAAGATATATCAAAAGTTAAAGAATGGTGTAATGCTAACTTACACGCCTTCAACATCAATAAGACTAATTGTATAGCATACCAGTGTGCCCTACCCGATATCCCTCTAGGGGATGAATCAATAGCCAGTGTAAGTATGAACAAATTACTTGGAGTCTACATTGACAAGCAATTAAAGTTTCAACATCACGTCAAACAATTGGGCAAAAAGCATTCATCAGGGTGTTATGCCTTGTGTATAGTGGTCAATGAAATGGGTACAGCATCAGCTGAAATAGTTTACCAAAAAATCGGATTTGCCATATGATAAAAAAATTGCAGATGTGTTATCTCAAAAACACCCTTTAACTGGGCTCATTATTCTAAATGAGCATTATCGACACCTACATGCTGGACCTCAGGCAATTTTAACATCTTTGCGTCAGCGTTATTGGCCCATTAATGGAAGGATGTCTGTGTGAAGCGTGCTAAGGAAATGTTTGGTTGCTTCAGAGCGAATCCGACTAGCATGACTCGTATTATGGGAGATCTGCCCACAACCAGAATCACTCAAAATCGTCTTTTTTGTATCACGGGCAAAGACTTTGCAGGTCCTTTCAACATAAAAGATGGAAAACTAAGAAATCGTAAAATTATAAAGGTATTTTCATTTGTTTTACGAAGGCCTTCCATTTAGAGATGGTGACCTTAGCAGTGCGGCTTTTCTCAATGCTCTGAAAATTTGTTTCTCGCTGTGGTCCCCTCACTCCTTTGTCCAGTGACCCAAATGACCTTAGCGCCCTAACACCAGGTCACTTCCTAATCGGTGATCTCCTTACGTCCATTCCTCAAGCAGACCTCACGGAACTTCCACCAAATCAATTATCGCAATATGAATGTCTCCAACAAATCGCTCCACATTTTTGGAGTCGTTGGTCTCAGGAGTACCTCAGTCATATCCGACAGCGTTCTAAATGGAGAGAAAACTACCTGGACTCTCGCAAGGTTGGATCCATGGTTATTCTAATCGATGACTGTGCTCCTCCTCAACATTGGCGCCTAGGAAGGATACAGGAGCTGCATCCAGGCTCAGATGGAGTTACTCGAGTGGTTAGTGTAAAGACATCCATGGACGTTACCAAACGTGCTGTGCAGAAACTATGTCTTTTGCCAATCAATTGTCATACCGAAAATTAACGCTCAGTGTAAATCCACCAACTTCTATATATAATTAGAAAACATTGTATTGAAAGACTTGGTGCTTTCAAGGGTGGCGGAATGGTGTGACTTCGCCTTATCTTTTGTTTATAAACGTTACCCTAATATTCAAATGCACCTAATAATCTTGAAATCGTCACCACATGTGCTGCTTAGTGTTGGACGGTACAGGTAGCGGGGACAGAAAAGGACAAATTCCACCTCCGGGGAAGAGACGAAAAGTGATATAGACTTGACACACATCGCAACGCATCTCCGTTTTGTACACTGAACATTTCTTGCTGTTTTTTATTGTTTAAGTTTTCATTAGTTACGTCTGTCTTGTGCAGAAAATAAAATCATTTTGTTCTCCATGTGAGTGCATCAATCAAAATTAAGCCAATCGAACGTAGAATCAGATCAAGATCTTTTTACATAACACTTCCAACGTTTTTTTTGTAAAATTACTATAGAAATTTTCAACAATGTACTTTACAAATACTTTAAGAAATATATTTCCTTCACAAAAACTCAATTTTATTTTGTTTAAGTACTGGTCAAAAAGGCAATATTTCAATGGATATTATGTACAAATTGAACGCTATAAAATTATGGTTCGGTAGAACTTTTTTATCCTACAATGTAGCAAAATGAAAAATCTACTTTTATAGCCAGCTTATTTTTTCGATAAATTCAATAATGTGTTAGGATGGTTATATCATGGTTAAATTTAAAAATTATTTACCGTAATTTTCCCTCACGTGAAGTTTGAGGAAATTTTGTCATTCAGTTTGGAGATTAAAAAGTTCAGACAACCACCAGTATTGTCAGAGGAAAAAAATCACTTATTTAAAAAAAAACAATAAATTCATAAATCACTAATTTCATTAAGACCAATTATTAGCTAGACTGGTTTACCCTCTAAAAAATTTCCTCTGAAATTCTTCAATTTTTTGGGTAGAATTTCTTTGAGAAACTACATGATACAAATTTAAACCAAAATAACATAAATTTATTTCCAAATGTACCAATCAACAAAACTCTTGAAATAATACTACAAAAACATCATAGAAATTTCATTTACTATTTAGTATCCCTTATAATTTATTGTAGGTTTAGATATAGTGGGTATTGGGGACTGGAAAAATTAGACACTATTTCATTATTGCTGACGTTTCGAAATTCTTTAATTTGTTTTTCAAAGCTAGAATAAAACACACAATGTTTCATAACCTATTACATTGTGTGTTTTCTTCTAGCTTTGAAAAAGAAATTAAAGAATTTTGAAACGTCAGCAATAATGAAATAGTGTCCAATTTCTCCAGTCCCCAAGACCCATTATAGAAATGTTTGTTGAAATACCACAGAGAACTTTGGAATGGGAATGGATTGATTATCCACTATCTCCTATAGTGAGTAATATCTTCGAGGAAAACTCTGAAGAAGAGTTTGTTTATAACTACAAAAACAAGGAACCTTCGTTTAAATTCCCAAAGAAATAGAAAAGGAAAAATCATCAAATTTCCTTCCTTGATGTATCGATAAAAAATATCGATATCATTTCTAAATCAGACTATTCAGGAATGGAACACAACTACTAGCTTATTGAATTTCCATTCAAATCACCAAATATAAATATATCAGATAAAAATTTGTTGATAGGACATTAAAAAAATCAACAATAACAACAACTTCTAGCAAGAAATATAATTGCCTGGTCCATTTGAAAACTTGAAAATAAAATTTAATGTACGAATGGTTTTCAGAACTATAATAACCTTGAGATATGTGTTGACTAGAACAAAACAAGTGTTTTCGTATAGTTTAATGACATGGAATAATAAGTGTGGTAGAAACTGATAGATCGAATGTATTACTTTTGGGAGCTGCGATGCCTCGCCGAATATGGAATCTAGGAAAGGTCAACGACAAGAATGCCACTTCTGAAATATGTAGGAAAGTACTGCTCCTTCAAAGTTGGAGCATCTATTCATCTACTTGAGAAATTGAACAAGAATTACTGGCCACCAGGGGTAGCAGTGAGGCGTTTTAACTTCACAAAGAGAAAAAGTTAATCTCTTTTAGTGACCAGTTAGCAGAGGCAGTAAACAGCATCATCGAAAATCCAGATATATGATCCGTAAGACATGCTAAGGCATTCTCAATGTACCAAAATGTGCGTGGATTGAGATTTAAAGTGAATTAAGTATATCAAAACAATCTTGAATGATTTTGACCTCATGTTTTATCTGAATCATGTCTCAATGACTCTATATTTGATAAGGAATTTCTTGCTAACAGATACCAAATACTGAGGACCAAACCTTACGAAGTAGCAGGAGTGCATCGGGGAGGCGGTGTACTGTTGTGTGTCAAAAATAAATATCACATCATTCAAGTTTCAAAAAGTACAGACATTGAGTTTCAGTGGCTATGTATGACTAGCAAATCGTAGGATAGACCAATAATGGTTTGTTTTCTTTATATTGAATCAGGATAAAACCTAACAGTGTATGGAAGAATGCTTGACTCTCTTTATTCAGAAAACGTATTATGTGTAGGTGATTTTTATGTACCCGAAATCAGTGGGGCTTCATATGATCTTGAAGCTGGGACCTCTAAGGCCAAGATAATAAGGGACATTCAATGCAAATATGACCTCTACTCCTTGAATGAAACTGAAGAAACATATGTATAAAAAAATCAAAACAAAATCCTGAACATTTGCAAAGATATAGGAAACTGAGTGATGGAATCCAAAATATTCATCAAAACGAGACATGAAAATCATATGAATTGAGGAACAAATTCATTGTAATCCAAAATACTTGGGACTCTATGAAAAATAAAAGGAGTAATTCATCTATTTCCAGTAGATTTATTCATTACAATAAAATCGTAAAATCTGATAAAGATATCTCCAATGCCTATGCACAATAGGGTAAAACCCCCAATGATTGGCACTTTAAGGACACCTCATACTTGATTACTCATCATACATAGCTCTTCCACATATGTAATCAACATTTTAGTTCCCTGTATTCTTTATAAATCATAATTTCATAATACTTATTTCTTTATTTTCTGAATCAATTGGAATAGGAATAAAACTGTGTTGAATAATGTTTTGGGAGTTTTTCTATTTATTGGCATCATAGTCTAATAATTGACCCCTATTAATTGGCACGATTAATAATAATAATAATAAATCTTTATTTCCAATTAAATTACATAAGGACAATAAATTGTATAAATATAGTAATTGGTAAATACGTCCAAGTAAAATACAAAGTCAGTAATAGTAAAATCATTCAAAGTTAGCATAAGACACACATTAAAAAGGAAAACAGACAAGAACATAATTGAACATAATACATAATTGAAAATCACTAACCTAATTGAAAAACTCCTCTAATGTGTAGCTTATCTTCTCAATTATGAATTTTCTAACATTTTTTTTAAATATATGAACATTTGTCACATTTTTTATTGAGTCAGGAAGGTGATTGAAACATTTGCATCCTATGTAATCAAAATTCTTCTGATACAAGGCAGTGTGATGCACAGCTGGCAGCAACTGGTCTCTCAATCTGGTATTATATGTATGTGCTGCACGATTTCCCATGTATAGGGCCCTATTCTTATAAACAAAAGTACAAGCTTCCAAGATATATGTTCCAATGAGTGTTAACATAACAATGAGTATTAAATATTAGCCTCTGTATTGAGTTGAATTTCTCCATAGAAACGACTGAAAAAGTCAAATAATTTTCAAATCTATTGTTTTCACTCATATATTTTAAACTTTCTTCAAACAAGTACCACAAGTAAAATAATCTGTGAATAAATTATGTTTTTTTAGGCACCTTGCATGGTATGCCCTCATACATTTTTGGCACTTGATACCAAAATTTGCTAACGAAAATTGATTTGTACATATGAAACATAAACCACGATTCATTATTGTATTGTTTTCTGGTGGACAATGGTTCAAAACCGAAGTAACCTTATTCATGTCTGTTTCTTCGAATGACAATTTCCTAATGTGACTTTCTGATGTTGAGGAATGGTGGTCTGGAATAGAGTTCTCCTCATAGGAATGTTCCTCTAAAGATGTGATTTCGATCGAATTTCTTTCGGTGCTATGCTCATCTTTATCTGAAAAGGGGGTATATTCTTTATCACACAAGGCTGATTTCAGAGGCTTCTTAGAATTCTTCCTTGGTTTATTTACCTTGATTTTCTTTTGATTTGCTTGTGCTTCCAGCTTCTTGATAGCTTTGTTTTCTTCTTTCTTTTTTATTTTTCCAGCTTGGCCTTTCCTTTATCTTCATATATTTTTTTCCATCCACTCGAAGTTATGACATAAGGTAATGTTCCGTTGTTCGTTTTCCTTTTCTTTCAGGTGTTTCGGGCCACAGGAGACTCGTCTTCAATTTGTTTTTCACACAATCTTCCGAGTGGGATGTTTTTCCTGAATAAGTCACAGCTCCTTCTTTGATCATCGTATTATCTACGATCGTCAGAGAACTAAAACTAGTGCTTGGATTTTCTGTTGTTAATTGAGTATACTCTAGATGAGCAGAGGTATGATCTGCTAAAATGATAATCGACATATAATTTATTTCACTTTCTGACAAATAGCTATCAACAACAGGAAGATTTATGTCCTTCGTTGGATTAACCTCCAAGGATGTTTCATCAAGGTCCATATCCGATAATTCATTCAATTCACTACCATTCTCCTTATGTTCTGGAAAAGTCATAAAAAACCACATTGGATATCTCAATGCTGATTGATCAACTTCAAACTCTTTATCAGGTGAAGTTTCGACCAGAACCATTTCTGATCTTTTAGGAACTGATTTGTCAACTATATTCTCTTGACCAGGAAGATCATTGATGATAACCATATCTGATGATTCACGTACTCGATGATCAACTTCAATAACATTGAATTTATAGAAAATTTTCTGTAAAATTTTGAAGTGTCTCATCTCACCTCGGATTTCTTCATTTGGTTTTCCTTGCTTCATTTCAGTTATGGTTTCAGGATCACAGAAATCAGTGAATTCATCAAAAGTGAGAGACACATTATTGACTTCAGGAAAAATTATAGAATTTGACTCTTCAGATTTTTGCTTACCAAGACACTTAGTATAGTCAATTGCATTAGCATTCCATGGAAAAAGGCCGCAAGCTCTAAACCCATTCGAAACTGTATTTGTTTCGAGCTGAATTAAAGCATCTTCTAGAATTGAAGCAAAATTGACTTTGGTGAGTTGCACATATGGGTTATTTCTTCTCCAATTGATTACTGCTTTTTTCCAAGCGTTTTTCAGCGGTTTAAAACTGGACACGTCAGCCGGATGTAATATTCTTGTAGCGTTAGGATATAAAGACACAAGAATTATCTGAAAATTGCTACACAGTTGACTTGGTTCATAAGTCTGATGGGTTCTATGACCGTCAACAAATAATATTATAGGAAATTCAACTTTCTGTTTAACCAAATGTGGATGTAATATATTTGAAATATATTCGTAAAACACTTCAGATTTCATCCATTTGTTGTCACTGGTTCCAATGCCCCATTCCTTTGGAACGCTTTCTGCTACATTTTTGGGTAATCTTTAATAGGTGGGGTTATAGATCCAGAGGCCGAAAATGTGAACATTAGCGTGATGTTCGATTTTGATGGACCTTGTTCAATTTGATAGACATTTTTTGCTCCTTTTGGAACAATCACTTTATCTTCTTTAGGGCACAACATAAAACAAGTTTCATCCCCATTATAAACCCTTGTAGGGTCTTCGAGAATATCAAAATATTTTTTTTCTTTCAAATAGATTTCAATGTTCTTGAACCCTTTTCTTATGTCACTCTCTGAAATATTTCCACTCGCATTTGTGACGGCTTCTGGAATTCGATTTGATAATTTTTTATATCTTTGTAGAAAGCACTGATACCAATGTTCTCCAAGTAAATTATCTTTGAATGGTGTTGACCGAGGATGATTGTTAAGAAATGATTTTACAGAGGCTTGGATGTCATCTTTCCTCTTCGGGAATCCCTTTCTATGGCTCTCAAGAATCCACGATTCTAATAGATTTTCTTCGTCCCTTGTCAAGTAAGTTCTTGGACCATGTTCTATTTTGGTGAATTTGTCACTCAAGCGGAACTGGAGTGTAGATCTGGGAATACCGTATTTCATAGCTGGTTGCTTTTTTGGCATTCCATAATTAATATCTTTCAAAGCAGCTTGAACAACTTCTTCGGTGTAAGATTTGGAATATTTCCGATTTTTTTTCACTTTGGGCATCGTTGATGACCTGAAAGAAGGAGTGCCAATAACTAATTTCCAAAATGTTTCATATCAAACCAATGATTGGCACTAGTGCCAATCAATAGAAATGTTCAATTCTTTAAGCCAGTTACTGACACCCTTATAATTACGTAAGTCGAGTAGAATCGCTTCATTCAAAAAAGAAACAATGTGTATCGACACCTCTACTTACTGTATGAATCGAAAAGTTCAATCACAGGCCAGAACAAACACGTATTTGCAGGTACACTATTCGACCAGCAAGCTACCGAAAAACATAAATTCTAACCGTTTTCTAACAGGCTTACAACGCACTTTCGATTACTGACGCCATTTGAGAATGACACTGTTGGTTAAGTAGATTTCCTACACAGGGACGTTGCCAGATTACAGATCAAAGACACATTTCTACGGATATATCGAGACATCTCAGTAAAATTGAGAAAATATGATCAAGGGCCAATAATTGGGTCAGTGCCAACAATTGAGTGTTTTACCCTACTACATGTCAGTCTATAGTGAAAGTACAATCATTTCTAAGAAAACTGAACATAAAGACTACGGTCATACAAATGTTTCGAATTAAAAATATTGAAATTTAGGCCATTCAATCATTGAAACCAAAGGCTGCAATGGGGATAGATGTTACCACTACAAATTATTTTTAACAGATCATTGTAGTCTAATACGTTTCCTGAATGTTCCAAAGTTAATAATATACAATATAATAATATAATTGCTATTCGATATTGGGACCATTGATTTTCGTCATATTCATTAATGATATTAATGACTATCCTGAAGGGGCCAAATTTTTTCTTTATGTAGATGACTGAAAGTGTTTTATCGCAATTTATAAGTACTATGATGATAATGATCTAAATGAGTCTAAATGTAAAATTTTATCATACATTAGAAGAAAAAAAGGACTCATTGGAAACTATACCATCAATTATGTGGAGTTGAAAACTCTAGATAAAATCAAAGATCTGGGTGTTTTCTTTACTAAAACATCTTTCTTTAAAAAAACATATTAACTCAATTAGCTGTGATTGCCACAGAAAATTTGGCTTCCTCTTGAGACCCTGCCATGACTTTAAATACCAAACATGTACAATACTATTCAACTCCTATGTTACTCTCCCATCTGGAACACATCCAGGATAGGATAAGTCCTTTGTGATAATTGTTTATTATTGTTAGTATTTTAATGTATTTTATATCGGTAACAGCTGTATTATTTTTCTTTGTGATAATTGTTTATTATTGTTAGATTGTAACGTAAATAAACTTAACTTGGTTTATACTAATTTATTTCACACTTAATCTACAACTTAATTTATATTACTACGCCACTGTATAGCTCGATTGTATGGGCTCGTTCAGACTGTCCGTGCCATCTTGAGGGCTACCTATTTATCTCCGTCACAGGATTCCCGATCTTTCGAATTCCGGCAGTTGGCGACGGCATGTTCCAATTGTTTCCAATATTGACCGTTGTTTTCCGCGGAAGAGCGACTGGATGGTTCTCGAATATCTCCGGGGATGATCTCATCGCTGTCGATGGCAACGTGTGAGGCGACAGGTCCGGCCTAGGTTCGTTACATTGCCCCCTTCTTAAAGATATTTCGTCCCGAAATTTCATCCTTGGAGTGTGACGATATCTGCATGACTCCCCATATCTGCACCGTGAAGTTCGATGGAAGTAACACTCCACGGTCTTCATGATCGGTCGTGGAAGAGGGTTACAGCAAACCAAAATCCTGACGCCGCTGGATCTGAATATCGCCTCCAGCATACTTCTTATGACTCTCCAGTCCAACCCATCAACCCCCCTTTTTTTCCCCTTTTTAATTGCCCGGGGGGGGGGCCCCCTTTTTTTTTTGGGGTTTTGGGGGGGGGTTTTTTTTCCCCCCCGGGGAAAACCCGGAACCCCCTTTTTTAAAAATTTTTTTTCCCCCCCCCAAAAAAAAAATTTTTCCCGAAATTTTTTTCCCCCCCAAAATTTTTTTTTTTTTTCCCCCCCTTTTTTTAAAAAACCCCTTTTTCCCAAGGGGGTTTTTCCCTTTCCCTTTTTCCCCCCCCCTTTTTTTTCCCCCCGGGGGGGTTTTTTTTGGGGGAAAAGGGGGGGGGGGGAAAAATTTTAAACCCGGGGGGGGGGGTTTTTTTTTAAATTTTTTTTTAAACCCCGGGGTTTCCCCCTTTTGAAAAGGGGGGTTTTTGCCCCCCCCCTTTTTTTTTGGGGGGCCCCGGGTCCCCCTTGGGGCCCCTTTTTGGGGGGGTTTTTCCCCGGGGTTTTTTTGGAAAAAAAAAACCCCCTTTTTAAAACCCCCCCCCTTTTTTTAAAAAATTGGGGGGGGGGCCCCCGGGCCTTCCCCCAAATTTCCCCTTTTTGGGGCCTGGTTTTTTTTTTTTGGGGGGGGTTTTTTTAAAGGGTTTTTTTTTTCCCCCCTTTTGGGGGTTTTTTCCCTTTTTTCCCTTTCCCCCCCCCCTTTTTAAATTGGGCCCCCCCCCTTTCCAAAAAAAAATTTTTTTTGGGGGCCCCCAAAAAGGGGGCCCCGGGGAAAAAAAACCCGGAAATTTTTTTTTAAAAAGGGGCCAAGGGGGCCGGGGGAAAAAAACCCCCCCCTTTTTAAAAAATTTTTTTTTTGGGGGGGTCCTTTTTTTTTTGTTTTCCCCCACCCCAAACCCCCCCCCCAAAAACCCCTTTTTCCCCCCCCCTTTTTTTTGGGGGGGGGGGGGGTTTTCCCCCCCTTTTTAAAAAAAAGGGGATTTTTTCCCCCCGGGGGAAAAACCCCAAAATTAAACCCCCCCGGGGGGGGGCCCCCCAGGGGTTTTCCCCCCCCGGGGGGTTTTGGGGGGCCCCGGGGCCCCCGGTTTTCCCGGGGGGGGCCCCAAAAACCCATTCCCTTTTCCCAAATTTTTTTTTTTTAAAAATCCCCGGGCCCCCGGGCCCCCCCCCTTTTTTTTTTTTTTTCCCCCTTTTCCCCCCCCCCCCCCGGCCCGGGGAAAAAATTTTTCCCAAAAAAAAAGGGGGGGAAAGGAAAAAAATTTCTTTTTTTGTTTTTAAAGGGGGAAAAAAATTTTTTTTTTTTTTTCCCCCGGTTTTTTCCCCCCCCCCGGGGTTTCTTTTTTCCCCCCCCCCCGGGGGGGAACCCCAAAACTTGGGGGTTTTTTTTTTGGGGGGGTTGGGGTGTTTTTTTTAAAATTTTTTCCCCCCCTTTTTTTTTTTTAAAAAAAAGGGGGGGCCCCGGGGTTTTGGGGTTTTTTTTCCCTTTTTTGGGGGGCCAAAAATTTAAAAAAATTTGGGGGGTTTTTGGGGGGGGTTTAAAAAGGGTTTTTTTTTTGGGTTTTTTTTTGGAACCCTTTTTTTTGGGGCCAGGGGGGAACCCAAAAAGGGGCCCCCAAGCCCGGGAAAAATTTTTTTTAAAAAAAAAAGGGGGCCTTTTTTTTTTTAAATTTTTTTTTTGGGGGTTTTTCCCCCCCCAAAATAAAAAGGAAAAACCCTGGGGGTTTTTGGGGGTTTTTTTTTTAAAAGGGGGCCCCCCCTTTTTTTTCCCAGCCCGGGGAAAAACCCAAAAAAAGGGGGGGGTTTTTTTTCCAAAGGGGGGAAAAAACCCCTTTTGGGCCCTTTTTTTTAAAATTTTGGGGGTTGGCCCTTTTTTTTTTTTTGGGGGGGGAAAAAAGGGCCAAATTTTTTTTTAAAAACCGGGGTTTTTCGGCCTTTTTTTAAATTTTTTGGGTTCCCGGAAAAGGGGTTAAAAAATTTTTTTTTTTTTTTTTGTTTTAAAAATTTTTTTTTTTAAAATTTTTTGGGGGGGTTTGCTGGTTTTTTGTCTTTGGAAGGGTGGAACTAATTTTTTTTAGTTCTGTGGGGCCAAGTTTTTGGGTTTGGTTCGGGGCCTCTTATTTTGGGTCCGAAAAAACGACGAACGGTTCCCCAAAAAGTTCCTTTTTTTCCCAAAGGGCATGGGGGGAAATAATTGAAATTTATGACCCTTACCCGGGCCAAAATTTTTCCCCCGCAGCAAGGTCTTCCCTAATTTTAATTGTCCAATTTTCTCATCATGAAGTTTGGGCTTAGAACCCTACGTTTTCCCCCTCTCCCCCCCGTCCAGGCGGCCTCCCGAAAGGTTTCATCTCAAAATCGCTTACATCTTCAAACAGCCCCGGTTCCCCCTCCCCTCCTCCCCCCTGAAGCACCAGCTCTTCTCCCTTTTACACTGGGGCGCCGTCTTTTAAATCAATTCAAACCCTCCCGGAAATTTATGATGTCCATTCCGATGGTTTCATCGTCTTGATTTACCTGAAGGGGCCCGATGTTTCCTTTTGGGGCTGCCCAAATTAAATTTTAATCGGTGCTTTGCCATATACGGGAGCTGGCTCCCCTGTTGCTGTGCGTGGGCCCGGTTGTCGGGTTTAATCCGTTCCGATGTTCCCGGAAAGGAAGGCCCGAGAATTGTCCTAGTCGCACCCTTTCCAATGGTGCAAGGGGTTTGTTAATTTATGAGACCGTTCGAAGACCCTTTTTTCCCGTCGTTGAAGGATGCGACATATCGTTGTCCGGGGCCGGACACATGCCCGACGTTGCCCCTTTTCTCGACCTTTTTTGTTTTTCCCGCATGGTCGATGAATGTTGGACATTTCACGCACATGTCCAATTTTCTCCTTTGGCAAAAATCTTATCTGTCTTTTTTCGACCACTTTCCCTTTAAACCCCTTTTCCCTTTGGGTTCCCAAAATTTCCAGGCTCCTGTAGGTCTTCCCCCAATCAAACCCCGGGCTTTACTCTGGCTTTTCCAAAAATTGTTTAAACTCCCCCGAAATTCCCAAAGGGGGTGCCAGTCGTCTGAGATGTGTTGGGCGGGCTGGGTTCCGCGCTTGTCTGGTTTTTTGGTCACGGGTCCAAAACCAGGGAAAGCTTGAACCGCTATTTGGCTCCTTTCATTTTTTTGGTGTGGGTTTGGAAAGCGAGGCCGGGAAAAGCGTGCAATGTCAACTTCAATTCTTTTTAAGGATTCGCCCCATTTCTGAGCAATTTTTTTGGGTTGGTTGGGGATCATTTTTTCCCAAATGGGCGTCCATATCAATTCGAAAGTTTAATCAATGATCATAGTCCCCCCCTGTTCTTGGGCCCGGGGAGGTTTGGAGAATATTTGTAAAAATTTTCCACGTAATGCAAAATGTCGGGGCTCAGCTCCCCCCATTCCATCCGTTTTCTTTGGCCGCTGCTTAAACTGCCGGCGGTAATTTGCCATGGAGTTTTTTCCCTCCCAAAGGGGCCCTTTATGGAAAGCTTCCCCATTTCTGTAAAACCTTGACATCTTTTTTACCCCCTTAGACTTTTATCCACGTTTTAAACTCAATTCCCCGGTTTTCATTTTTTGTTAACCTCTTGGGGGCCTTTTTAATTTTTTTTTCAAATTTCTGATCGTTTCCTTTATTTTCCCCTTTCTTCCTTTTGATTCCGTCTTTGGGGTTTCCCGCTGATTATTTCCTTCATCGTATTTTCCCCGACGGTTTCCCATTCTTTTTCCAGACGATTCGCCACACCACAGAGTTCTTTTTAAGCCTTCTGTGTTTTATAGGAGCTTATCTTCCAGACTTCTTGAATTTTCTAGAAGCTTATCTTCCAGGCTTATTGAATTTTCTTGAAACTTATCTTCCAGGCTTCTTGAATTTTCTTGAAGCTTCTCTTCCAGATTTATAGAATTTTCTTGAAGCTTCTCTTCCAGATTTCTAGAATTTTCTTGAAGCTTCTCTGTAAGATTTATACAATTTTCTTGAAGCTTCTCTTCCAGATTTCTAGAATTTTCTTCAAGCTTCCCTTCCAGATTTCTAGCATTTTGTTGCAGTTCTTCTTTCACGGATTTAGTAGTTTCTTCGAGTTTATTCATTACCAAACTTAAATCGCCTCCGGAACTTCGAATAAAAATGTTTCGGGGTCCTCACCTTCTTGTATAAGTCCTTCTGCAAGTCTTTCCTGGAGTACTTGCTTTTTACCTGTTATTTCCAGTTCCCTTTCCTCCAATTCCTGTTTCAATTCCGCTACCTTCAAATCCGCAAGGCACTTTTCTTGAACACATTTTGTCTTTGCCGAGGTATCAGTCTGTTTCACAAGAAAAGTTTATCAGTTTGTTAAAATTCACTTCGAATTTTTTTCCACGGGCCACCAGTCTATTGTCTGTTTCAGCGAAAAGTGTATCAGTTTATATTCCCAGCACAATTGTCCACTTCGCGAAAACCGGGCCACTGTCTATTTTCTGTTTCACGCAACAGTGTATCAGTTTATAATCCACGCACAATTGTCCACTTCGCGAAAACCGGCCACTGTCTATTTTGGCTACAAAAGGTCTATCAATTTATTTCTCTGACTATCCACTCCACGATCACTTGTTTATTTTCAAAATCTCACTTCCGACACCAATTGTAACGTAAATAAACTTAACTTGGTTTATACTAATTTATTTCACACTTAATCTACAACTTAATTTATATTACTACGCCACTGTATAGCTCGATTGTATGGGCTCGTTCAGACTGTCCGTGCCATCTTGAGGGCTACCTATAATTGTTTCCAATATTGACCGTTGTTTTCCGCGGAAGAGCGACTGGATGGTTCTCGAATATCTCCGGGGATGATCTCATCGCTGTCGATGGCAACGTGTGAGGCAACAGGTCCGGCCTAGGTTCGTTACAGTATTTTAATGTATTTTATATCGGTAACAGCTGTATTATTTTTCTATGTGTTTTTATTCTTCCAACTGATACATATTATTAGACATGGTCTGTTTATAATCAGTATAAATAAATACATAAAAACTCAGAAAATGCATACAAACACAATATTAAAAATGTTGGTACTTTTTGCTCAATATACTCATTCCATTAACTGATACTTCCCCAAAATATCAAGATTTACTACATTTTTACATTCTTAGTCACCATCATCAACATTTAATTCTCAAAAACTATGATACACTTACGATTTGAATTTTACTGTAGATGTGAAGTACTGAAACACTATCAGGAACTGAAGTAAAACAGATCTTCGAAAACTAACATCATGAAGTTGAAGATCTAGTAATTTTTGACTGGTCAGATATTTTGCAAAATATCCCAGATTTGTAGAGTTATCCGAAGAAGTTACATAATCCAGTTTTATTCCGTGGAATGTATTCAATATACTAGTGGCATGCTGAAAAATAGATTAATAAAATGATATTGATATCACCTTTTTTTAACACGTTGAGGACGGCTGAACAAAGAAAAAAAAAGTCACTCAGCCGGCAATATTTTTTAAATTTTTTCGATTTTTTTTTTATGCCCTTAAAACTATCCTGATTAATAAATCTTGGTCTGGCTCATATGAGTTGGTCGCTAGGCCGGCGCTTGATCGCCTACCATTTATTCATCATTATAACGTGAGTCCCGAAGAGATACACGCCGTCTGAGTAAAAAATGTTGTGCAGCATCACATAAATGCCGCGCCCGCCTATATTAAAACAAGCGCGGCATCCGCATGATCTCATGCCGTCTTCAACGTGTTAAATTGTGTATAACCACTAATAGAAAATCATGAGTTCACAATTCAATTATATGAGAATTGTTGTAGTCAATGAAACAATATGAATTACAGGCATTAAAAAGAAATAATGTTTACTTACGGAACTGAAAAGTTTCCACTGGACTTTACTGTAACACTGATTTGGATTCCTAAAAAAGTCTTGTAACTGCCAAAATTTACAATAAAATGTGAAATCAATCACATGTTTTTGATCTCCTGTCTGTATCTCTGTTACTATATCATCAGAAGGATCTGTACCATACTCTGTCACATTTTCCAAATTAAACTCGCTGACAATATTCAATCCAGAACGTTCAGAAAATGGAAAGAACTTTGCTAAAAACAGAAGAATTTTTCCACAAAAGACTGTTGCAGTAGTTCTTGACAATCTCCTCAGCAGATCATTGCAGAGTCTCAGTAGGTTGTTTTTGCAAGCAGTGAAAAATAATTCTTCTTTCCAAACGTGCACGTTGTGCTCTACAAAACCGAACATGCTCTCACACATATCCAAAGTCAAAGTCTCGAATACATCCCCAAGAAGAACCACAGGTATTGTATGTGAACTTAGTCCTCGACGACATAATAGTATGGAGAAATCAACAAATTCTCTGAGAACTTCCACACTCACTTGTTTCTCAAGGAGATTAAGGAGAAGTTCTCTTAATGTCTGATCTAAAGGTGTTTTGAGGTCGATTTCAGATTTGCTGAAGGACTTTACTTTTTGTTCTAGAAGATCAACATTTTTTGCTTTGAAGGATTTTTGGAGAACATCCTAGGAAAGAAAAATAAATATAGAATATCAACAGAAAAATTTTGTTATAGAGAAAAAAATTCATTCTATCAATCATAAAAGGTGTCCGGAAAGAAATAAAATTTTCAATTATTTTTTTTAAAGACATTTTATCTAAACAGTTCGTTTGAAAAGATAATTTTCCAGAATGTAAAATTCATGGTCTCCTGTTATACAGTATACTTTTTTCAATTATTATTATATAATAGGGAGCCATTGAATTGTTATTTTTTATCAGAGAATTCGAACATTATTTTTCCTCAATATGAAGTCTCTTGTTTTGGATATTACTATTTCTTTTTTAAATTATTTTCCATATAATTCACATTGGTACTTCTGGAATATTGAATCTCGAATACTATTGATAAAACATATAGCAGCAACATTGCTTCTGTAAAATGTACACCTGTTGTTAGGGCTCACTAAAATAAAAACGTTTTACAGTGGGAAATCGGTGACCCATTTGATTGAATTCAAGTTCAAGAGAAAAATAAAAAACTGCACTCTCTGTTGTGCAGATAAATTTTTCCAAACAAACATTTGAAAGCATTTAAATTTTGTGAATTAATAGTTATTTAATCAACTAGTGTATTAAGGGTGGCGATTAATGATCGAGATATTTTAACGCGAGAGCGAAGCGAGTTGATTACAAAAAAATTCCGTCAACCTCGTTCCTGGGGTCAACGTGGAATTTTCGATTTCCCTTTCCTTCAACAAGGAGGAAACTTACAATATTTGGATTTTAAAATACATAAATTTGACAGCGCGAAGGTAATATGATTTGACATTTGAATAGTATTCGAATTAATATATGTTTAGTTGCCTATACTACAATTATACATTAATGGACTAAATCGACCATTTAGGGTTATTAATGGGTGATTTCGGTGTATGTTTGGTTGCATATATATCACAATTATGCATTAAAAGAGAAATTGAAAGTTAATAGGGGTCATTAACGATCGATTTTGTGTAGATTAAACAGACTCGTTAATACGAAGTCGCCGGAAAAAGTTATTTACTGTAAGAGTAAATTATTTGCCATTTAAAACACGATAAAAGTGTTGAACGTTTTATACTCCAGTCAATGGGGACTACAAAAAAGCCTCTGCCCTACAAAAGGTGGGGCAGAAGCGATTTTGATATATGTTAGTTAGACCCGGTCCTCGATGACAAATCCAAGTTTTCGACCTTGGGGGTACAAAAAAAAATGTTTTTCGAAATAATTAGTCAACGACAAAAATGTCCGATACAAATTTGAAGAAGACTACCCTACATTTTTTTTATGAACAATTTTTTTAAATTTGATGTGTAAAGAGTTACAGCGGCGGAAACGTGAACATTCTTCCAAACAATCGTCCCACTCAATATTTTCACAATATTATATAGCGAAATCATATGTGGTCCACGATCCAATGATTTTTTTTCAGGAAAGATTCCTTCATGTGGTTGAATATCTTTAAATATCAAACTTATTCCTTGTTTAGAATTAACCAATTTAGATATATTCTTTTCAGCATGTGCATCTCAAATTTGGTTCGGTTTATTGAAATCCCGAGGGTTATTACTAGATTACCAATCCTAAATTGTTCTTATAGAACAAATGATCTATTGAGTGTTTCTTAACGAGTACTCGATGGATAACCAATTTTAAATTATGCAAATCAATTAATACTCTGGCTTTAAATGAGTTTCTGGGTGCGAAAATGCATATAAAAGTAGTCAATTTTGCTGTTGTTACATATTTTAAATTGCAGGCAATAACAAATGACTCAGAAAAAACAAAGGACTCAATGCTGTCATTGGCATCTTCAAAGATCAGAATGCCAAACCAGAAGACATTGCAGACGCTGGAGCCCGCTTTCTCGTTGCTTTGTATGGGGCAACATGGAAGAGGACACCGTGGAAGAAGTCCACTACCAAAGTTTCGCAAAATCGACAATGAAAAGCAAATTCCTCCTAGCTTCTTCACCACCAACAAAGGATGGAATAAAAAAAAAAATATCCGACTAGGGCTGGAAACTTGGTACTCACTCCAGTAACAATTTCAGAGAACCTGCCCAGATACCATATTGATTGTCATTTCATGCAGTTGCAAAAAGAGATGCGGTGGAGCATGTGGCTGCAGAAAAAGTGGGTTAAAGGGCTCTGTTTATGCTGATTCTGCAATGGTGAATCATGAGAGAATGCTCAAGAGAGCGACGACTAAGATGAGGCGATGACATGGATGGAAGCCCAGATACTCAGTGAGGAAAATGGGTTAGAGGATAACACTGACAACAAAGACGATTATGAAGACATCAACATCAACTGACCAGGACCATCAAAAAGAAAGAAATAATAGAAATATTCTCGGGGACATAAAGAACAACTGCGGATTAGGCTTACTGAGGATATCACAATTTGAAAAAACGTGCCGTTCACTCTACCTCATTATGGTGTGGAAATGAATTGACTCTGAATTTAAAAAATTATAATTATATAGTGAATAGCTACAAATGATTTCTTAAAATGAGAAAAAAGAACAGTTGGACGATTTTTTTAAAGAATGTTCTTTTTTCCACTGCTGTAACTCGTTACACATTATACAAAAAATGTAGGGAATTTAGTCTTCTTCAGGATTGATTTTTCATCGGGGCCTGGAACTAAATAACATATATCAAGATCGTTTCTACCCCACCTTTTGTAGGGCAAAAACCCCCACATATTGGACTATTATACGCTAATAAGAACAGCATATTACAAAAGTCTTATAGACATATTTTTCTTGTCATTTGTAACATCTTTGGAATTACAAATGGAGTCAATAAACAATCTGAACTCATTTAATAAACAAATCAATTGTCATAGAAACATGTTACCAGTGACAGATTTTTTCTACGATAAGTAGATGGAAAGTGTTCAGTGCAGTTTGTTGAGATTGACACCATGTTGAGAATACCTACGTCAGTTGCTTCTTTCTTGAATTTACCCTAGCATGCAACGTTCTTCGGCTACGATGAAGCTAAAGCTGGAGGCAATCTTACAACTATCAAACGCCACGGTGGGTGGAAGTCATCAACTGTGGCAGAAGGTTACATTGCGTATTCGGTGTCAAGTAGACTTGAAACAGCAAAGAAGATTCAAGGTGAGGTTTATAAAGCGCTCGGTGGAGTCAATATTGCAGGATCTTCAGTTGCAGCTCTGTTAGGAAGTGACCCCAGGACATTTTCATGTGCAGTTGCAGTTTCCCAAGATGTTCCCAAGATGTTACAGTAGTCGCCTTTTAATCAGGCAAGAAGGTTGGATGCGCAAAACACGGATTTCATATGGTTTACGCCCACTCCGCTGTAGACAGCGGCATGTATGTTAGTTTGGTTTGTGCTCTGGTGCGATAAACTGATAATGGCAAATAAATCCAAATAACATACATGCCGATAGAATCAACCGGGTCTAATGACAGCTTGTGCCGACTTTCGCCAGGATAAATGAATATTACTGTACAAATGACAAGAAAAATGTGTCTATTGAAACATAAATGTAAAAAATGGAGTTGCCTTGCTAATTTTCTACATTGTAGAGGAAAAATTGTTCTTGGAATTACAAATGGGGTCAATAAATAACTAGAAAGTTGATTTGATAATTTCCAACATTGTAGAGGAAAAATTGTTCTTGGAATTACAAATGGGGTCAATAAATAACTAGAATTCTTATTTCTCTTTTATTACTAAAAAACCAGGCAATGTTTTATGACTCATAAGACACAGTGTTTTATTGACCTCATAAGACGTTTGTAAACAGAAGCATTATGACTTCATAATATGCCAGATGTGGATAAACGATATAATTTCGTTTATAACATACCATCAATTGATCCTGTGATATAAAAAAAGAAAAAACAAACAAAGGTGCATGAAGAAACTGAACTGATAAATTTGGTGTGACCTGTCAGTGGCCAGCTTAGTTATATTTAATTTTCATTTATTTAAAAGTAATGTGAATAAGACATGTGATTCAAGCTGAAGATTAAGATTACATATATAACAAAAAATAGTTGCGGCAAAAATATCATATTTGCTGAATGTTCTGGTGAGCTTTTCAAAAAGTCCCTGGGCAAAAAAAAAAGATATATGTAGGCTGGGATAAATGCCCTGTTTATGAGGATCTGATGATCCCCAAATGCAAACGACGTAATGCCTATGATCACAAAGATCATAGGCATCACATCGGGAATGCCCATCACACAAATATTATCTTCAAAGACTAAAAAACTCAATTGACTATGATGCTAAATGAGAAATGCAAGTATTACCCCTCACATCTGTCATATTTTTTTTATTTTTCCTTCTTCTATTTGTGTACTTATACTTATGGATAATATGGAAATAGAAATCTTAAATAATTTGGAAACTGAATAAATATCGAGCGTAATATGAAAGTAGATGACATTGAGGATATCCTAAAGAAAAATAGTAACACTAATAAAATACAAATTTACATCTGAATATATGTAGTATTACTAAACATTTTGATGAGCTCTTAGTCTTCTTGGAGACCAGAAATAACTTTGTACTTGAACAGATCTACATATATAGGTACCTGGTTTGACAGCAATCTTCAATAACAGTGCCATTAATCAGAATGAAGGTGTTGTTATATACACCAACGAATGTATTAACTATGAAATTAAACACACTACCCTTAACATCTATAACTATATGAAATATTAGATTCAAAATTCAAAACCTCAACTACAACATCATGCCTTGCTATAGGACACCATCTGTTTCAGACACCAATTTATTGATGATTAGAAAATGTTAGCAGAAACTTCAAAGGGTAATATTGATATATTAATTGAAGACACATACTGAGTGAGCTCATGTCCTTTGGCTTTGAATCATACAATAACACTTATACTAGAGTTACACCCACAACAAGGAGTTGTCTTGATCATATTTTTGAGAAAAAAATCTAAAATCAGACTTATAAGATGGTATAAACCATTTTCGAATCGGCCCAAGTGTCATATTTTTGAAAATCACTCGACATATGTGAAGCTACTGTGAATTTTGTTACTATGGTCCCAATATTCATTTATGTTAATGTACATACTCTTCAACTCAATATAGAATAAATCTGTAAACTAAAGATGCTATCTGTTTGATCAATGTGCATACACATCTACAGTCTATGTGCAAATATACTCTGCCTGTTAACCAATAGTACCATAAGTGAAACATATTGTATTGTATACTATTGAATGAATAAATTTAAAATTTTAATTTTGTAAGCGTTTTAGTTTTGTTTTCCAACTTTAATAAGTCTTTTCATTAGACATCCCATTGCACAGCCAACATTAATAAAGGATACTTCTGTTTCTCTATCTCGGTGGTTCTCAAGTGGTGTTTCGTGTACCACTGGTCACTGGTGGTACAGAGAGCATTTTGGTAGTATGTAGGATTCAATAATAACAAATCAAAAGTACTCAGTAATTGGCAAGTTTTTTACTAAGCCACCTGAGACATTTTAGTGTTGGGAAATAGTATTTGCTTTTTCTAGTTTATGGATTTATTTTCTGATTTTGTATTATTTATTCTTAAATACATTTTGTAATGTGAATTGTTGAAAATGTAATCTGTTATTTTATGAATTGTGTATGACAATAACTTTTATCATCTTGTATATTAGATGGGTTGTTCTGTTTATATTTTGATGATGTACAATACTGTCAATAAATCCTTTTATAAGAAAAGTCAAGTACTTCTGAGAAAGGTATATTTAGCAAGTAATGCGTAATAACTTTAACAGGTTATGGGCCCAGAGCTAGAAACAGTGTTTTAGTTTATCCGTGAATTATCTGGAAAGTGAATTTATCAGAATTTTTTTCAAAATTCTGATAAGTTCCTAACTGCTGTCAAATCTGAGTTGTTGAGCAAGTGTAAGAATAGTCAGTATGGCTAATGGACACGGATCTTTGCCATCTATGGAGAAATTGGAAGGCATGTCAAACTATAATAACTGGAAATTTGCTATGAAAATGTACCTAATTCATGAAGATCTGTGGGAATATGTATCAACCGAAGTTGAAACACCTGATCCCAAGAAGGATGCCAAGGCAAAAATTTGTCTTATGGTTCAACCATCTGCTTATGCTTACGTGAGGTCTGCTTCAAGTGCTAAAGAAGCCTGGAATAACCTCGAGAAAGCCTATGAAGATAAAGGACTTTCTAGAAGGTTGACATTACTTCGTTCTCTATTTGCTGTTAAGTTGGAGAAATTTACAAACATGGAGGAATACGTTTCTGAAGTTATGTCTCTATCCCAAAAGTTAGCTGATATAAATTCTCCTATTGATGACGAGTTCATCGCAGTTATACTTCTTAGTGATTATGGCTCTGGAAAGTTCTAAACAAAAACTCACAAGTGAATTCGTGAAGTCTAAGCTTTTGATGGAAAATATCAAAGCAAACAGCGATGGAAGAGAAACTGCTCTTGTTTCGAAGGGGAAACAACATATGAGGAAGTTAAACAAACCTAGATGGAAGTGTTATAAATGTGGTAAAATAGGTCATAAGAAGCCTGACTGTCCTGAATTGATACATGCTAACAAGGACAAACTAATCAAGTCAAATGTTTTGCTCACTGCTCTAGGAGTAAATACAAATAATATGGATTGGTATTTGGACTCGGGGGCAACTATGCATATGACTATGAAAAAGGATTGGATAACTGATTTCAATGAAGAAAGCAAAGGATTGGAGGTAACTGTAGCCAACAATGAGAAAATACTCACTAGTGGTTCTGGAAATATACAAATTTATATTGATGGAAATGAGAAAATCATTGAAAATGTCCTCTATGTACCACAAATATCAGCAAATTTATTGTCTGTGTCAAAACTTGTGGAAAAAGGAATGGTTGTCACTTTTGACGACACTGGCTGTCAAATATGCCACAAAAGTGATTTCCGAAAGATACAAGGACATTCTGAAATCAATGCATCAAATGTTGGTGGAGTATACAGGGTGAACAATCTAACAATTCCATTGCAAGCAAACATAGTAGGAGCCAAAACTGAAACCTCTCATGACTTATGACATCGGCGACTCGGCCATCTGAACAGAAAGTCGATGAAAATGTTGAGAAATGGTTTGGCAACTGGCATAAGTTTCGAAAATGGTAATCCATGCATAAATTGTATTAAAGGGAAACAATGTGTGAAACCCTTCAAAGTTTCCAAAGGGAAGAAATCTCGAAACAAATTGGAGCTTATTCATTCAGATCTCTGCGGACCAATGTCAGAGAAGTCATATGGTGGAGCAAAATACCTACTGACGTTTATCGATGATTGTACCAGGAAGATTTTTGTATATTTTTTGAAATCCAAAAATGAAGTAACAAATACTTTCAAAGATTTCAAAGCTATGGTTGAAAATGAGACTGATCTGAGAATAAAATCTATCAGAACGGACAATGGAGGGGAATATGTGAACAAGGATCTCCAAAATTTCTTGAAAATTAATGGTATAAGGCATCAAACCACAATTCCATATTCTCCACAGCAAAATGGTTTAGCAGAACGAACTAATAGATCTATTTGCGAAATGGCAAGATCTATGATGCAGGATGCGAATTGTTCTAAAAGTATGTGGGCAGAAGCGTGCAACTCAGCTGTTTACCTGAAAAATAGATGTCCTCATAGTGGTATAAATTATCAGCTACCAGAAGAATTTTGGACGAATCAGAAAGTGGATTTGAGTCATCTTAGGATATTTGGTTGTAAGGGGTTTGTTCATATACCCAAACAGAACAGAACCAAATGGGACCCAAAAAGTAAAGAGTACATATTTGTTGGATACTGTGAAGATGCAAAAGGGTATCGTTTATTAGATCCTGAAGATCCTTCGAAAATGGTGAGAGCCAGAGATGTTGTATTCATTGAGAATTTTGGAAATCACCAGAATCCAGTAAACAATGATACTAATGTGCCATTACATCAAGTTTTATCGCAGGAATCAAGTGATGAAGTTCAAAGAGATATGGTGGATATGGTGGAAGAAGGGGAATCACAGCATACAGAGAGATATGAGGATGTTTCATCAAGTGAAAATGTATTCGATTCAGATCGAGAAGAAAGGCGATATCCCTTGAGAGAAAGAAAACCAAAAGATTTCCCAAACTTCAAGTTGTATCATACCATATCAGGTATTGAAGATGATCCTGTAACAATTGATGATGCTATGTCCAGATCTGACAGGAAAATGTGGAAAAATGCTATGAAAGACGAATATAATTCTCTTATTGAAAATAAGGTATGGGAGTTGGTGGACTTGCCAGGAGGAAAGAAATTGTTAGAAAACAAATGGGTTTTCAAGTTGAAAAACAATACAAATGAAGTGAACTTGTAGCCAAAGGTTTCACTCAAAAGTATGGTATTGATTTTCATGACACTTTTTCTCCAGTAGTGAGATATTCGACTATAAGAATGTTGTTTGCAATTTCTGTTGAATATGACTTTGAAGTAGACAATCTTGATGTCACAACTGCTTTTCTGAATGGCGATTTAGAAGAGGAGGTCTACATGAATCAACCGGACGGATTTGTCTTACCAGGTGAAGAAAACAAGGTTTGCTTGCTGAGAAAGGCTATTTATGGATTGAAACAATCTTCTAGAGCTTGGAATAAGAAAGTTAATGGAGTTCTTATTGATATAGGATACCAAAGGTCAAGCTTAGAACCTTGCGTTTATTTCAAATCAAATGGTAGAAGTTTTGTTATAATAGACTTGTATGTTGATGATTTTTTAATATTTTCAAATGACAAATCAAGGACCTTGGAGAAGCAAAGGAATGTCTAAGAATGAGAATTTGTAGAGACCACTACGGAAATATCCAGTTAGATCAGAGTAGATATATTGACAAAATTCTCGCTAGATTTGGCATGACGGAGTGTAAACCTATTGGTACACCTATGGAAACAAACTTGCAGGTAAGAAAAGCAAATAGTAATGAAAAACAGCCTGATGTACCTTATCAGTGTTTGATTGGATCACTTATGTATCTAGCTGTATGCACAAGACCAGATATTTCTCATGCAACTAGTGTACTTAGTCAGTTCAATACCAGTTTCACACTGGAGCACTGGAAACATGGAAAACGGATATTGAGATATCTGAAGGGTACCAAGAATCACTGTCTTTTGTTCAAGAAAAGTGGGCAAGATATAACTGGATATGTCGACGCAGACTGGGGTGAAAATGTACTGGATAGGCGATCATATACGGGCTATGCATTTACTCTGGCAGAAGCAGTTATTTCTTGGGAGAGTAAAAAGCAGCAAACAGTGGCTCTATCCAGCACTGAAGCTGAATATATGGCATTGGCAGAGGGAGCTAAGGAAGCAATTTACTTGAAGCGATTGTTTTCGGAGTTGCTGCATAAAAAATCTGAACCAATGGTGATTTATAATGATAACCAGAGTGCACAGAGGCTTTCTGCAAATCCTATTTTTCACAACAGGACCAAACATATTGATGTTCGTTTTCATTTCGTGAGGCAAGCCATAGATGAAAACCTTATCAAAATGACTGCAGATATACTCACCAAAGGTCTGATTAGTTCAAAACATTTCAAGATGATGAAACAAATGGGATTAGTCAAATCGAATTTCATAACATCAGATTAAGAAGGGATGTTGAAAATGTAATCCGTTATTTTATGAATTGTGTATGACAATAACTTTTATCATCTTGTATATTAGATGGGTTGTTTTGTTTATATTTTGATGATGTACAATACTGTCAATAAATCCTTTTATAAGAAAAGTCAAGTACTTCTGAGAAAGGTATATTTAGCAAGTAATGCGTAATAACTTTAACATTATTTATTCTTAAATACATTTTGTAATGTGAATAAAATGTATTTACCCCCTCAAGAATACAACCAGTGGTATGCCACGATCAAATAAAATTATCAGGTGATACTCAAGTATAAAAAGGTTGAGTATCACTGCTCTAGCTCGGAGTTCTAGGCCCTCAAAAATATAAATGAAGACAACTCTAATGGAGTAGAAGTTGTACCTATTTTTTTATATGACAAACACACAAAATTGAAATTTACCACACAGTGTGGCAAGCTAGCTATTGAAATACTAATTGATCTGATTTCCTATAAGGATATATTTATTTAAAGATTGCAAGTACTACCGAGAAAGAGCGTAAATATTTGTTTGATTATTTATTTTAATACTGAAAAAAGTGTTTCAAAATTTAATTTGATGGTCAAACTTATTCAGTAGATCCCTCACAGAAAATTTACTATTTTTGTTATATTGAGATTTGTTTGATTCTTCACCCTTTGAGTGATCCATTTTTTAATTTATTTTATAACTGTTTTACGTTTTAAAACTATAACCTGTTTGGTTGTTCTCAATATCAGTGCAGCTGATATGATGGTGAATATGAGATATCCTATTTCAGATATTTTCGAAGTATGTTACTGTACCCATTTCAATTCGGGTTGTTTGACTAAATTGATTGATTTGGAATCCTTTAATTTCTAAATTTTTCAAGATTATGTTATGCTTTATTTTTGAACATACTGACAATTCAGAACACTCTGTGAAGTAATGCTGCTATACGACTCACTTTGGTAGGTATTGTTTACAATTTGATACCAATTTCTTGTTCTTGTGAGCGAATTTTCTTTTAATTTGTATTTTTGGTATTGCTTTCTTGAGTCAGCACAATACTGAATATATTTGGACGTCTGCCATACCATCTGGAGTAATTCATGAAGTTTCAAAGCACTGAACTTTATCAGTGATTTAAATTCAATTATTAGAGATTATTTTATTCAAGTTTTTTCTCCAGCCAGATTGAATCTTAAATTTGACTGATTTTATTTCCACTCGTTCCAAATAACCTTTTAAACAATTCTTCTAAATTTGACTCACATAGACATATTTCATATAAGTAGATATGTTCTATGGTACCCAGAACTTGATTTGTATGGAGAGGGGATGTGAATGCATTAGTAGTGTTGATTTTCAATTGTCAGCGCCTACCGTAACTGTGCAACAAAACCCTTGTTAACAGGGTGATAGTCATTAAAGGTATTATGTTGAGTTGGATTATTAAAACAGAATGTACAGTGTAGTTTATTTTAAGTGAAATACTTGTCGAAAATTTTGCATAATCAAGCAATATAAAAATTTCTTGTATAAGAAAATTTTAAGAAGAATGTTCCTTAGCAACAATTTGTACTTTTACGAAAAAAGATGCTGAGTGCACCTTCTAATTGATGTGTTGTGCAAAAAGAGTCCTACAGAATCCGAAGAAGGAAAGTTGTATAAACATTCTCTACCCACTCAGAGTATAATACATCGTTTTTTTTTTCGAAAATTCTTGCCTGCAGCTCTACAAACAATTCTGTCTTTGGAAACTGAAAAAGTTATGTAATATAAACATTCTCTACCCACTCTGAGTATGTTATGTCGCTCTATTTAGAAAAGATGTTTTTTAAACTATGTTCGGAGATGACACCACAATACTGTAATATAGCAACAACAATGATGAACTGAGTAACTCTGTTGCCGAGGACATATCGTTTGTCGATGCGAATAAATTATCATTCAATATCTCAAAAATATGTATTATGACCTTCAGATGCACTCTGAATGATATATATTTAGAGAACGCGAGAATAGGTTCTGAATTATCAGCTGAGTTTTTGGCACTCTATGTGGATAACAGTCTTTCATTCTTTACTCATATCACAAATTTAGGCAATGAGGATAATTTCATCAGAATTGAATACAGCTGTAGCAAGAGAGCAAGAGATATTTTGCTCTGATTGACTCACATTTGAGATATGGAATTTGTTTTTGGGGAAATAGCGCTCTCAATTTCTATTGAACTCTGTGTTCATTTTACAAAAGAGGGCTGTGAGATACCTCTGTAAAGCTAAACCCAGAGAACTGTGTCAACCCTTGCTTATTGCGCAGAAAATACTGACATTGACTGGAATCTTCATTCTAGAGTGTTTGTATGATTCACAAAAAATATGCTACCAACATACATTCTGCACCTATATACAACTTCACGGTTTCCCTACCAATTCCCAGAAGTTCGTTAATAAAAAAGTCTATAATTTACAATGCCAAAAAATCACCTGCCATCACATATTCGAGTGTTGGTAACACGTAATAAGTTCAGGAAGGCTATCAAAGAGCTACTAATGAATGAAGCTTATTATACTTTAGACGAATTTTATGAAGATACACTTCAAGTATTTCAGATTAATTCGTTTTCATCTTTTTTTTCTTTTTTTCTTTAAATTTTTTAATATATTTTTCTGGAGTATATATTTTATCAGTATCTGTTTAACTTAAATGTTTTGTTTCTTGTTCATGTTTATGATATATTCCATAATTTAAAGGTTTTAAAATTTAGATGTAGTAATTACTTTGTCAACAAAAACCTATGGGTTTCTAGTACAATAAAGACTTCTCTCTCTTTCATTCCCAACTTCTTTCCTATGGCCCTATAAGAGATTATGTCTTCGGAAATTGAAAGAGTAATGTAATATAAAAACATTTTCTACCCACTAGTACATGAACCGCTATTTGCTTATTTTTTTTAGAATTCTTTACTTTCTGCCAACTGCCCTGCACATGATTTCTCTATTGTGCTAATATTTGTTGCCCGGTGTTGCCAGATCAAAAACTGTCCTTGTTAATGATGGAAAGTTCTAAAAATATTTATACTAATTTTATTTATATATTTCACAAAATAAAACCAAAATTGTAAATAGCAAAATGCTTATCAAGGTTGAATTTGTACAGTTCCTGACCTTTGAATGTTTCTAATTAAAATAATTTCAACACTGAACAATTCAAATATTTCACATGTATTTTATGACAAATAACCATTATAAACTCAATTTAGTTGACACTGAAAAACAAATTCACTTTTGCTAGCTACCCATTTACAGAAAAGCATTGTTTTGCTATAGACAGGTTTTCAAAGTTTTATTCAAAGTATTGCATGTACATAAAATATTTTTTTTTTACAATATGGGGTTAGATTTGCTCTCTGAGTACAACATACCTAGCCTCAAGGAAGTGCTCTAGGACCAATATTATTCATTTTGTTCATCAATGACATAGTACACCATGTTCAAAATTGCAAAATAAAATTGTTTGCGGATGATACTATGATCTATTGCAAAGGAGATGTAGAGGATATTCAGAGATCAGTGTGAAAGCAGCCACGAGTTTCAGCAATGAATCTGTCGCGGCAATACGAAGTGTTCTCGGCCGCCAGCGGTCCCTAAAATGTGTAGGAATTTCATGGCCAGAGCCATTAATTTACTATTTGATGGGAAAGTTTTCGTGGATGGGGATTTTTTTGCATAAACCTGTGCTACTTAAAGTGCTTTACAAGATCTATATATCGAAAACTTTTGTCGCACAAAAATTTGGCCCTTACAACGAATTAAATTAATTTTCAAAAACATTCCAAAACTCCTTCAAAGTTTTCGTGGATGGGGATTTTTTTGCATAAACCTGTGCTACTTAAAGTGCTTTACAAGATTTATATATCGAAATATTTTGTCGCACAGAAATTTGGCCCCTTACAACGAATTAAATTAATTTTCAAAAAATTCCCAAAAACTCCTTCAAAGTTTTCGTGGACGGGATTTTTTGCATAAACATGTGCTACTCAAAGTGCTTTACAAGACCTATATTTCGAAATATTTTGTCGACAAAAATTTGGTTTACAACAATTGAATTAATTTAAAAAAATCCAAAACTCCTTCAAAGTTATCGTGGATGGGGATTTTTTCGCATAAACCTGTGCAACTCTAAATGCTCTACAAGACTTATATCTCGAAATATTTTGTCGCACAAAAATTTGGCCCCCACAACGAATTGAATTAATTTTCATAAAAAATCCAAAACTCCTTCAAAGTTTTCGTGGATGGGGATTTTTTGCATAAACATGTATACTCCAAAGTGCTTCACAAGACCTATATTTCGAAATATTTTGTCGCACAAAATTTGCCCCTACAACGAATTAAATTAATTAAAAAAAACCAAAACACCTTCAAAGTTTTCGTGGATGGGATTTTTTGGATAAACCTTGTGCAACTTGAAATCCCTCTACAAGACTTATATTTCGAAATATTTTGTCGCACAAAATTTGGCCCCACAACGAATTAAATTAATTTAAAAGAAATTCAAAAACTCCTTCAAAGTTTTCGTGGATAGTGATTTTTTTTGCATAAACCTGTGTACTTGAAGTGCTCTACAAGACCTATATTTCAAAATATTTTCTGTCGCACAAAAATTTGGCCCCACAATAAATTAAATTAATTTAAAAAATTCTAAAACTCTTAAAGTTTTCGTGGATAGCGATTTTTGCATAAACCTGTGCTACTCAAAGTGCTCTACAAGACCTATATTTCAAAATATTTTGTCGCAAAATTTGGCCCCACAACGAATTAAATTAATTTTCAAAAAATCCAAAACTCCTTCAAAGTTTTCGGGGGATGGGGATTTTTTTGCATAAACCTGTGCTACTCAAAGTGCTCTACAAAAACCTATATTTTCAAAATATTTTGTCGCACAAAAATTTGGCCCCCAAAACGAATTAAATTAATTTTCAAAAAAATTCCAAAACTCCTTCAAAGTTTTCGTGGATAGCGATTTTTTTGCATAAACCTGTGCTACTCAAAGTGCTTCTACAAGACCTATATTTCAAAATATTTTGTCGCAAAAAAATTTGGCCCCCACAACGAATTAAATTAATTTTCAAAAAAATTCCAAAACTCCTTCAAAGTTTTCGTGGATGGGGTTTTTTTTGCATAAACCTGTGCTACTTAAAGTGCTCTACAAAACCTATATTTCGAAATGTTTTGTCGCACAAAAATTTGGCCCCCACAACGAATTAAATTAATTTAAAAGAAATTCTAAAACTCCTTCAAAGTTTTCGTGGATAGCGATTTTTTTTGCATAAACCTGTAGCTACTTAAAGTGCTCTACAAGACCTATATTACAAAAATATTTTGTCGCACAAAAATTTGGCCCCCCACAACGAATTAAATTAATTTTCAAAAAATCCAAAACTCCTTCAAAGTTTCGTGGATGGGGATTTTTTAAAACCTGTGCCACTTAAAGTGCTCTACAAACCTATATTTCGAAATATTTTGTCGCACAAAAATTTGGCCCCAAAACGAATTAAATTAATTTAAAAAATTCTAAAACTCCTTCAAAGTTTTCGTGGATAGCGATTTTTTGCATAAACCTGTGCTACTTAAAGTGCTCTACAAGACCTATATTTAAAAAAATATTTTGTCGCAAAAATTTGGCCCCACAATGAATTAAATTAATTTAAAAAAATTCTAAAACTCCTTCAAAGTTTTCGGGATAGCGATTTTTGCATAAACCGGCTACTCAAAGTGCTCTACAAGACCTATATTTCAAAATATTTTGTCGCACAAAATTTGGCCCACAATGAATTAAATTAATTTAAAAAATTCTAAAACTCCTTCCCCAAAGTTTTCGTGGATAGTGATTTTTTATAAACCGGCTACTAAAGTGCTCTACAAGACCTATATATTTCGAAATATTTTGTCGCAAAAAATTTGGCCCCAAAACAAATTAAATTAATTTAAAAATTCTAAAACTCCTTCAAAGTTTTCGTGGATAGCGATTTTTGCATAAACCTGTGCTACTTAAAGTGCTCTACAAGACCTATATTTCAAAATATTTTGTCGCACAAAAAATTTGGCCCCCTACAATGAATTAAATTAATTTAAAAAAATTCTAAACCCCTTCAAAGTTTTCGTGGATAGGATTTTTTGCATAACCTGTGCTACTCAAAGTGCTCTACAAGACCTATATTTCAAAATATTTTTGCCAAAAAATTTGGCCCCACAATAATTAAATTAATTTTCAAAAAAAAATCCAAAACTCCTTCAAAGTTTTCGTGGATGGGGGATTTTTTTGCATAAACCTTGCGCTACTTAAAGGTGCTCTACAAGGCTTTTTATTCGACAAAAATTATTTTATTTCAATTTCACTTTTTCCTCACCACCTTGCGGTAGAGTGACAGGCGCATTTTTTTTAATGTAATCACAGGGTCTAATCCACCATAAAATAAACTTATAAAAATTAACAAAAAATAAACAATGTAAATAAAGTAAAAAAAGGTCGGAAACTGAATAGTACTGTTATCGACAAATATAAACGCAATAGAAAATAAATAAATAAATAAAGTTTTGTAATAACAAGAATAAACATATTGGTAAATATATTACCGAATCAACCCACCAGTTTTCTGATCCGATTCAGCAATAAAATGGGAATACATTATAATAAAATTAATATCAAATCATGTGTCACATTCTGAATGTGCAAATCTAATACACCAAAAAATCAAATAAAGTCTATTCTTGGAATAATAATGGAACTGAACAAATATTTTATCAAACTCAAATAAACTGTTTCAGCAGCATTAAAGCATATGAAAAAGATTCTTTCAAAATATCAACAAATAAAATGAGACCTCGTCCCACCCAGGTGCCTTCGTTTATATTGTAATGATATCTACAAAAAATTACAAATATGATATTATTTCTACTTCAAAAAACCCTTCATTAAATGAATATACTAGATTTTAGCTATTTATTGGTAATTGAAAATTATTGCACAGCATACATTCACGATTTTTTTATAATAGAACAGGTACTGTGAAATTTTCTTTTACACGTTTTACAGATAGAATTCAAAGTTCCTCTGATGGAAAATCCGCATACCAGACAAAAAATCAAATTGATCGCGATCCGCATTTTCCAAAACTATAGTCATCAATTCGTTTCTGAACTCATCCATATCATTTGGTTTCAATAAAGATTCATTTCTCAGAATTTGCATGAAGAAATATATAACATAAACTCCGCAGTTATATCCATCTCTTTGTTTTATATGAGTTATGCACTCAGTTTTGAAGTGACAACCTTCTCCTCTTGACAAATTTTTATTATTATAATATTTTTCAAATGAATGACTCAAATTTTTCTTTATAATCTTCGGCTACTTTCCGGATATTGTTGTAACGTGGATCGATATATATGAATTTATTTATTTGCAAATCAGCTATGGCTTAAAACCCAATGGTCACGATTCAAAACCGTACCAATAATGATAGGAAAAAAAATTTTTTAATTGATTCTTATTTCAGGCAGATCTGAAAAAACTTTGTTCCAGATCATTGCCCAATGCATTATGGCGTAAGTTTGGTTAGTGGTGAGCAGGATATGAGAGTCATGGGGTATAATTTTGAAAAAGATGATAAACAGTAATTCATTGCAAAATCCGTTAGCCATTGCCTTCCATATAATGTTTTAAAATCGTCGAATCGCAATTCTGCAGAAAAATTTTCTTGGTATTTGGCAACAACATAATTACCATATTCGCTGCATTTACTATAATATTTATGGTTTCGACAAGACCGTTTTCAAAAAAATTTAAAGAAAGATGAATATTTGCTTGTTTATTACTGTCAATAATGTCATTATTGTCATCAATGGAAAAATGTATACATTGTCTATTTCTTACATTATCGGGTCGAGGATCAACTAACTCTGGCAGAATGAAAGATAAATAGAAATCGCACAAAGGTTTCAGCATTTGCTCTTCCCAGAATTCGAAATCTGTTCAATCCTTACTAAAAAACTACCTGACCAAGTCCAAATGAATAAATCACACCACTTTCTCTGTGTATGTTTAAAAGTCCTTGAATTTGATAGAAGTAATTGTGGTTTCCTCTTCAATTGTAGGTTTTATTAAAATATTTAAATTTATTGCTGGCGATTGATATTTCAGGATTTTCAAATTTAGTACTAAATGGACACTTGACCTCGATGATACCATCAGTACCTATCATACCATCTGGAGAGCATGCCAAGTATGGAATTTTTTGTGAACTATAAGACCTACATATGATACCTTTGAATTGGTTTTAATTTCATAGTCTGCAACAGCTTCCGCTCGTACTCTATTTCCATGTAATATTGCTTCTGTTCGTGGAGTTTCATTGTACAAAAGATTCTTAACTATAGATGCCCTAGTCTTGTCCGAGGTAGATTTGATAATTGCTCCAAAATTTGATGATGTTAGTCGAAGTTTCCGTTGGTGAAGCCACAATTTTGATTTTGATCTAAATTTTCCAATCCAATAGGATTATGTTTACCAAGTGCATTTAAAAATTCTTTACATTTTTTCCGCAATACTACTAAATCTTTGTTTTTTTTTAAATTATTGATTGAAAATCGCCGTCATCTGTTAACTCATCATCGATTTCTTTTAACTGCATATTCATTTTAGCATTTCTTTCAATTTCTTTTCGTTTCATCTCATTTAAAGTTTTTTTCAAATTTGACCCTAAGAAATTTCTGTCTTTTTTGGACATTCTTTCTCTGCCACGCCTCAGTCTGTGTATATTCATCTTCTAATCGCTCTGGGATCCTGTATTGATTGCATTTTTCTTACTTTAATTCTAGAGGTACAAGCTTCTCTTGGGATATCTATCATAATCTCTTTGTGAATAGAAATAACTTTTTTAGCAAAACTCTAATGACTCTACTGCATTTTGGTTATAACAATTACCATTAAATAATTGATTTTTAACTTGAGAAAACCAGTTTTCCACATTTGCATTGCTAAATCTACCGGATTCTTATCTTTATATAAAATTCCCGACCACAACGGTAGAAAAGGCAAATATTTCTTCAAAACAATATTTAAAAATTCAATATTATAGTACCTGTTCTCTTCCCTATTTCACAATTGATTTGGGGATAGTTGATTCATATATCTTAAAAATATTTTATGAAATGGACTGCTCGAATATAAAACTTCAGATTGATCGGAGGGATCTAATTCGTCGGAAATTGATTCCAATTTGAATTTTCTGTCTCTAGCGAGTCCTGGTCTGAACATAATTGTAACAAGTTTACAAGTGCAACTTCCATTGAGCTATTTCGAGTTTTTGAACAAAGGATTTTAACTAAATTACTGAACCATACTACTACTTGTTCTAAATGACTGAAATTGATACAGGCTGCCATTATTTCCCTCAAATGTTGTTGTACATCTACATTGGTCCCAGTTTTTTTTATATCATTACAAATAATTTTGAAAAAGTGCGCGCAACAAATATGTATCGGTGTAATATCATTTCCATCCATTTGTTTTCCCTCACAAATAGAAAACGCCCACGTTAAGTAAGATTTCATGTCCATTTTATTGAAAAAGTGGAGAGTTCCATTCATCAAAGGAAAACTAAAATCAGTTACAACTCCTGAAAATATAGGCCACTTTTTTGAATGTTGTAAAGAAAACGATTTGAATTTTGCTAAAAAAACTCCGATGGACACCATATCGTGATTACAATTAATCATTTCTAGAACAGGTACTATACGATTTCGTATATTAATGACACCAGCATAGTAAAAAACACGTTTCTCGGTAAACGGAGGCTTCTTAATGATACTACCAGTTGCATCTAAATGTAGAAAAGGTTTCGAATTACATTTTTCAATGATTTGCAATTGTTTTATGCTGTATAAATAAACATGAAGTGGCTGGCCTACAATTTTAACATATGCAGGATTATTTCTCTGCATCAAAACTAGATCTATAAGATCATCTTTATGGCGATCGTTCCTACCGAGTTTTTAGATCGAACTTTCCTAATTACTGCATCTGATTTAATATTCTGAAGATTTCCACTCTCAATTATTGAAGATACTGAGTCACGAACAGTTCGGTCACGAAATAAAGATGGTTTAATATTTTTCAGTTTTTGCATGAAAATTTTTCTCTGTATACCTTTCGCATATCTACTAAAACGATTCAAATGATTATAGTTCTTGCTAGAACTCAAAACTTGAACTTTATGATTTCTATTAGGACTTACATGATAAATAAGAAATTGAAACTTTTTGCAGTTATGGGCACAATAACCATAGACTGTGAAAAATCATTTTAATATTATATCGATTTGCTTTTAAAATTTATGACGCTAAACATTATTAACGATCTTTGCTAATTTTGTTCTAATAAATAAGTATACCCAGTTGTCAATCTATTTCCTTTTGATATTGATGAAAGTTCTTGGTGACTAATGTTGAAGGAACCTTCAGAAAATTTACAGTGGCTATAAGATGGTTTGATCCAATTATTACATTTCAAATTAATTGAATTGATAGGAAGTATGGTTTTGTTTTCTGGTTTATCATCATGTAGTTCTAAAAATGTTTGTGGTATCTGCTCATTGCTCGTTGAAATGTCTGAAGACCTATTTATGGCGGTAGGGTTTATGTCGGTGAATTCTTGATCAAAGCAGTGATCTGACGATACATCAGTTGGAAAGACGACATTGCAGTTTTCATCAGACAACTGAGGTGTGGATGTTATAATTGTTTTATCGAATTTAGGAGAAGGGTATATACTTGAAAAACTCTCTTCGTTATTTGTTTGCTCAAAAGTTTTATCAGAATTTTCGATCACTTCAAGATTCTTGCCGAGTTTGGAAGATGATTGTCATCTTTAATACTACAGGAGGAATTTCAATACAAAAAAGAATCATTTAATTCCTGCTAATGTTTTAATTTGTTTTCGGGTGGGGTAAAACGGGTATGTTATTGATAGATACATTTCTCTGGTTATCTATCCTCTCCGGTAGAACTGATTCTGTGCTATTGTTGGGAATGATTATATGTTGAATGATATTAATTTTTGGTTCAAGATAATCAAGGAAACCGCCTGAGTTTCTTTTGATAGTCTGCACAATTTTATAGCAAGTGTTTCTATCGTTTTTCTGGAAGAGATATAAAGCAGCCATTTTTATTTGATCCGATCCTGCAGTAAGATTTTTTATTTGGTCGTATATGTTTCCTGAATACATTTTTCTGAAATATTCCGACAGCTGTTTTAAATCTATTTGTGAAGGTCTTCCGCGTCGAAATATAGGTTTGGTAGAGCACTCTAAGTAGCACAGGTTTATGCAAAAAAATCCCCATCCACGAAAACTTTGAAGGAGTTTTGGAATTTTTTTTGAAAATTAATTTAATTCGTTGTGGGGGCCAAATTTTTGTGCGACAAAATATTTCGAAATATAGGTCTTGTAGAGCACTTTGAGTAGAACAGGTTTATGCAAAAAAATCGCTATCCACGAAAACTTTGAAGGAGTTTTAGAATTTTTTTTAAATTAATTTAATTCATTGTGGGGGCCAAATTTTTGTGCGACAAAATATTTTGAAATATAGGTCTTGTAGAGCATTTCAAGTTGCACAGGTTTATGCAAAAAAATCCCCATCCACGAAAACTTTGAAGGAGTTTTGGATTTTTTTTTAAATTAATTTAATTCGTTGTGGGGCCAAATTTTTGTGCGACAAAATATTTCGAAATATAAGTCTTGTAGAGCATTTCAAGTTGCACAGGTTTATGCAAAAAAATCCCCATCCAGGAAAACTTTGAAGGTGTTTTGGATTTTTTTTTAAATTAATTTAATTCGTTGTGGGGGCCAAATTTTTGTGCGACAAAATATTTCGAAATATAGGTCTTGTGAAGCACTTTGAGTAGCACATGTTTATGCAAAAAAATCCCATCCACGAAAACTTTGAAGGAGTTTTGGATTTTTTTGAAAATTAATTTAATTCGTTGTGGGGGCCAAATTTTTGTGCGACAAAATATTTTGAAATATAGGTCTTGTAGAGCACTTTGAGTAGCACAGGTTTATGCGAAAAAATCCCCATCCACGATAACTTTGAAGGAGTTTTGGATTTTTTTTTAAATTAATTCAATTCGTTGTGGGGGCCAAATTTTTGTGCGACAAAATATTTCGAAATATAGGTCTTGTAAAGCACTTTGAGTAGCACGTTTATGCAAAAAAATCCCCGTCCACGAAAACTTTGAAGGAGTTTTGGAATTTTTTGAAAATTAATTTAATTGTAAGGGCCAAATTTCTTGCGACAAAATATTTCGATATATAGATCTTGTAAAGCACTTTAAGTAGCACAGGTTTATGCAAAAAAATCCCCATCCACGAAAACTTTCCCATCAAATAGTAAATTAATGGCTCTGGCCATGAAATTCCTACACATTTTAGGGACCGCTGGCGGCCGAGAACACTTCGTATTGCCGCGACAGATTCATTGCTGAAACTCGTGGCTGCTTTCACACTGATTATTCAGAGTACTATATCATTGATAAATCAAGATTTGAGAAATTTGTCCATATGGCTGAATGACAATGGTTTGAAATTGAACATAAATAAAACCAAATACATGGTAATTTCAAATAAATATAACTTGAACAAATTGAAAAATGTAACATCCAGCCACCATTTATTGATTGATAACAATGTAATTGAAGAAGCTAAACATTTCAAGTACCTGGGCTTCATGATAGATAATGAACTGAATCTTAAATCACATTGTGAGTAAATTAAGAAGAAAATGGCAAGAAAAATTAATTTCCTATATAGATTGAATAATAAGGTATCATCTTTTACTAAGTTAACTATATATAAAACCATAATATCTCCTCATCTTGATTTCTGTGGAACATTCATATACCTGATGAATAATGAACAAATTGATACATTACAAAAAGTACAAAATCGTGCTATGAGAGCCATTCTATTATGTAGAAAACGAACATCAATAGCTTACATGTTGGAATCCTTGAATTTATTGAATGTTGACAGAGAGCTGCTTATAATATGCTCAAGTTTGTGTATAAACTCAAGTCAGGATGCTTACCAACCTATCTAACTGAAGAAATAACTTATCTCCAAGAAATACATAATCACAATACCAGATCACATGCTTCCAATGATTTCTATATTAATATTGCTAATGCTGCTACAAACACAGTGTTCATCAAAGGCTTACAGCTTTACAACTCATTACCAAGAGAATTGAAAGAATACTCGTCATTTAGAGAATTCAAAAGCCAGTGTGTAAAATATATAAAAGGTTTATAACCCATCATTGTAATATCTCTTCTTGTATTATTTCGTTTAATACTGCTAATTTAACTTGTTCGTGCATTGTATTTTATGTGTTCTTACTTTATTTATGCTATTTTATTTATACTATACTATTTTATTTATACATTTATACTACTATTTTATTTATACTATTTATAATTGAGAGCTAATGCTAATAAAGATTATTATTATTATTATATTATTATTATAATTGCCTGTGTGTGTGTTGTATCCAAGGCTTCTCTAAAAACATGTACATAAACTATGCTATGAAATTGGGCGGGCAAAAATTTACAAGAAAAATTTACAAGGAAAAAGTAGAAAAAGGTAACTGTCTCTAGTGTAAAGCATGACTTCACACACATGTATTTTATATGTGAACATTAGTTTTAACCAAAATTCCGATGATATTCGAATGATTGGTAGAGGGCAGGGATAGCAGCAATGGTGGGATGATTTTTTTTTATTTTTATTTTTTTTTATTATTTTTTTTTGTTGTAACTATCGTTGTATTTTATAGATATTTCCTTGTTTCTCAGGATATAGTTTTTCATTTCAGTTTTGAACTTACTCAGTTTGTCAATTTTTTTAATGTACCGGTATTGAATTGTAAAATTTTGGACCGAAAAACGTTCTCTGGGTTATAGCATTTTTAAATGTATGTATTGCTAATTCTTCATATCTAGTTTGTCTAGTTCGTTGGAAAGATCTGCTTTGAAGTGAGTTTTTAGTTGTGTATACTCGAATTATACATTGATGAGCATACAAAAGACTGATTGGAAGGATTTTTGTTTCTTCATATAGTAATTTTGTGGAATACTGTTTCTTTTTCCTGAATATGATTTTTTTTATGGAATTTTGTATAATATGTAGCGGACGTAAGTTGTTAACGAAAGCTCCTCCCCATATTATAATACTGTATCTTAGAATGGATTCTACTAGGGAAGTGTAAAGCATTAGTAGGTTTTTGCATGATAGGATATCTCTTAGTGTGTAGAATCTGTGCAGTAATGCTCTCAGTCGTTTATTAACATTCGAGATGTGCTCGGTCCAGCAAATGTGCTGATCCAGAGTCACTCCTAGGTATTTTATAGATGATACTTGATCTATTTCTGGGCAGGTACATGTATTACTATCGGTGCAACTTGATTTGTGAAGGTTTATAAAATAAACTACCAGAAGGTATGGATATCAATAAATGAAATAGTATTTTAACATCTTATATTGATTTTTAATTATACTGCTTAGAATATTGAATGGAATACTGTGAAAAATAATAATACTACATATTACAGAACAATAAATCTGACAGAATTGTAATCATAGAAGTGGATCTACACACACCAGTGATGTGACCGGCCCATGATTTATTCTTCCAGGGATATGAAGGGTGTTGTTCATATTCCTCCAGCACGTGACATTGCAAATAGACATCTATATGAGATTACGGTAGTGGAATCACGGGTCAGTCACTGCACTGTCACGTTACTGGTGTGTGTAAATCCTCCTTAATACTCATTTGCAGTTCATACATTTTAGTGAATGTAAAGGACAAACATTTTGCATTTGTCTTTATCACTTAGGTATGTTCTACGCTACTTAACCAAAAAAATAACCAATATGATCGCATGAAGACGAGCCCACTGCAGCCCAAATTGTACCCCAGACAAATTATTTATAAAATATACTTAACAAACACGAACAAATATTTGAATGTGGTATACATTGCACAAACTGTAGTGCTATTTAGGTAACTCAAAGGACCTACTGACATCTACAGTAATTTTACTTTTTTCTTGATATTTCATGTAGGTATTTTAATTTCACCTACTCTCGGCATGTTTTTCAAGTATTCTGCCACTTTTCTTGACTTTCTTGGTTTGTGAGAATCCTGTAGGTGCACTTAAAAAATCATGGAATTTTGGAGAGAACAGAAAGTCATGTTGGTACAAAAATATTGAAATTTCCAAGAATTATCCAGAGGATATGTGATATGAATGTTGTGGTTACCGAAAATATATTTCAATGCATTTTCTGAGAATCCCTCGGGTGGACATATAGAAAAATGAATTATTGCTTCTGAAATTGACTGAAATCATATATAAAATGTTCAATGGGATTTCCGAAAATCAAGTATTGCCATCAGTTTTGACAAAGCGAGGGGTTCAAAATCAATTTGATAGAATGAAGAGCTAAACAAATTAATTTAATGAATAACTATAAAAGAAATATACATACCCTATATTCTACCCGAAGCCCTTCGAAACTGCATTCCATTATGAATCAATCAATGGTTGAAATTGAGTATATTTCAATTTGCTAGTTAACTATACGATAATACCTCCCCAAGACATCTGATATTTGGAATTAACAAATGAGATTTGTGCTTGTTTAGTTTATAAACTGAGTTGAGGTTAAGTTAAATTATTATAGTTATGGGCATAATTGTATCAAATATCAAGAAGAAGAAGAATATTTGTATTAAGGATCTCCCACACCGGCGCGATATGGCGGTAGTGGTATCTTCGTTAAAATCGCATTTATTGCGGAAAGGTTTCTTTTTTCTTCATGTTCACACCAACGCAATACGAATAGTTTGCTAGCGGTGCGATAAACAGTGTCATTCTTAAAAATGTCTTCTGATGAAGAAGAAATGTTGCTATTGTTGGATTTGGCCGAGTATGAAAGACGAATGAGGTAAGTATTATTTATCAAGTAATGCAACTTGTGTCCTTATTTATTATTTTCTCCAAGGAAAAAAGGAAATGGACTCATGATATCGAAAAAGAATGAAAAAATATGGAAAATATCATACTTTGATGTCAGAACTACGCCGAGATCCCAAACGGTTTTACATATATTTTCGAATGATAACTAACTGTTTTGACGAAATGTTAAAACGTGATAAAGAAACAAAAGATAAGAGTTATCGAGAGGCTATTCTAGAAGAACGATTGGCGGTGGCATTACAGTAGGCATTGAGAAGGGCTAACTAAAAAAAAATAAAGTACCACTTTATTTATTTAGCATTTTTTTTTATCCAGTTACAAATAAATAGGTGCTTAGCAAGTACATATTTTTATAATCCTCATGACCCGAAACATACAAAATTGGATATTGATTTACATATTAAATTAGCTTATCTGTTAAAGACATTCTACATTTCATCAATGCAATACAAATGCAAACACAACACTAAACAATGTAGCGATTTGCATTAGGAACCGCTCACGCAGCATTGTCAAAATAAAACGCTCCCAGAGCGATATTCCGCGAGGAGGCCGTCGCGCAGATTGGAGCATCGTCATATACCGCAGTGAAACGTAACGCTGCGGTATCGCTCCCGCTAACGCTATATCGCGCCGGTGTGGGGGATCCTTTAAGTACCAATATTGATAATAGAGACAGCAAATGTGAAGCCAAAACAAATGAATCATGACCATCGCTCGGACTTTTCTAATCGGCAACGTTGAATTGATCCGCATGCGCGAAAATGGAGGCGTAACATGTATTGGTTGATGTTCGGTTGCCATAACTACGCGCTGCCAATATGACAAAGAAAGACATGTATAACCCGACTCCACTTTTATTGCATTGCTCTTATGGCCAGTTATCAATATTCTTAGTTAATAAATATATGGTTGTGGGTTTTTAAAACCATATATGTATTAAGTACCTAATAAATATATGTTTAAAACCATATATGTATTGAGTACCAATATTGATAATAAAGACAGCAAATATGAAGCCAAAACGAATGAAGCGTGACCATCACTCGGTCTCTTTCTAATCCGCAACGTTGAATTGATGGGCATGCGCGAAAATGGAGGCGCGACCTGTATTGGTTGATGTTCGGTTGCCATAACTTCGCGCTGCCAATATGACAAGGAAAGACATATATAACCCGACTTCACTTTCATTGCATTGCTCTTATGGCCAGTTATCAATATTCGTAGAAAATAAATTTATGAGGTTTAGACAAAAAGTAGAGGGGACAAGAGACATCACTAACCCTATGGATGAAATATAGAAATATTAAGAGAATATGTTCTCATAGGCATGGAATTGAATCGATGAATTGACACAATTGAAATTTCAACATTTCATGATTTATAAATGATTGTTTTAGTCTTCAGAATGCGTCGAAGAGTTTCACTTATTGACGATGGATATATTATAGGTTTGTTCGACTTCCAATTTCAGAACGGTTCAAGAATCGTTCTTGAACTGCGCAGAACTAGTGCGCACTCGTTTCGAATCCTAGGACTGTTTGAGAACGGTTCACGATTCGTGAAAACCCGAACGCGGCAGTGATCCAATGAATAAGGACAGCACAAGAGAGAGAGTAGAGAACAAGAGATATTAAAAATAACATAACCCTATTGTATTGAAAAACCAACCAATATTTTTTTCAATCTTTATGAAAATTTCAGGTGGAGGTGTGTACATAATGGTCCCTTATGTCAGAGATCTAATTTTTTATTCAGATTTCAGTATGGACGAATTTATCTGTTTTCAAAATAAAATGATTGTCCCCAGGATGGAGATGAATATTTCAATAGAAAAAGAACTCTGGAAGCTCCTTGAGCTGTACCAATTACATAAAAAAAAATAGGTACCTTCGAGGTGAAATATATGAAGAAATTATGGGAATTGGTTGGAAGAGAAATGTCTAATCAATATAAAATCACAATTTCTTCCAATAAATACGAAAATCGTTTCAAAGTATTAGAGAGGACATACAAGAAGCTTGTTGACAATAACAGGAAAACAGGCAGAGGGAAAATGAAAAGCTTTGAATTTCAAAGCAAAATGGATGACATTTTGAAAGAAAGAAAATATCCGACCAGCAGTATCCTATCAAATGATGCAATTTTAGGGAAACACCGCCAGAACCTTCTTCTACTGTGGTCCCCTGCATTTCAATTCCCGAAAATGAGAACAAATACTCATTGTTACGAAATCCCCCACAGGTCGAAAAAGATTGCAAGTGAAACATAAGCTTTTTTTCCTGGCTGCACATATCAGAAACGTAATGACATTTTGGTAGAGCTTAAAAATGATAAGAGGTCTTTTTATGACAGAAGAGACAAAAGGGAGAAGGAAAAGCTAAATATTGCAAAATAGGCTGGAAGAAAAACAAAAGCACAATGATTTACTCCGGTAGTAAGGAATAATTATTGCTTTTTGCTAGTCATACAGTAGTGAAGTTTATGCTAGTCAGAGTACATATTTACATATGAGATTTATTTTATGATTTTTATTGTGTTGGAGTTTTTTTTTAAATTTGTATTCATATAGTATTTTATATCTTTGGATAAGTTTTTTTATAATAACTTTTTTGTTATTTTATTGAATATTTTCCCCTTTTTGTATCAGTGGTAACAATTTTAAATGTTCCATTCATTTGAAAGCTTCAGATTTGTATCCACAACTTTTTGTTGTACAGGATACTGTTTTCATAATCAGAATAATGGAAAAGTTTAATAATTATTAATTATTGGATTTTGTTAAAAAGACCCTTTGTTTTCAATATTTATATCTTCTTAAATTTATTTGTGTTTATTTTATCTCAAACATGAAACACATTTATATAAACGTTATTTTGAGATTTTGTTAAAAAGACCCTTTGGTTTTAATATTTATATTTCTTAGGTACGAAGTCTATTTACTTCTAATCTACTAGTACAGGAATTATAATAAAATATAAAATCAAAATATAGTGTTTTATTGAAGTATATATAAAGAAAAAAATGTAAATAGGAATTTTGCAATAAAAAAAAATTGAAAGATTAACAAACACATTCAATGTTATCAAAATTGAACAATGGTCAAATATCAAATATGGCAGCTACATAATTTCTATAATTCAAACCAACTTCTGGTGTAATTCATTGAGAATCAGATCGTTCATGCACATATTATGTAACACGCAGCACGCTCTTGCAAAGTGGCAAATAAATTCAATTTTTCTGCACTTCAGATGGTACAGTTGACGAAATCGCATCACAAACAACCCCCATAGTATATTCGATGAACACTCTGCACATATCTAAATGAAGTTCACTCATTGCTGACAAACCATAAAAGACCAAAATACATTTCTCACTGCCTATTCGTTTAAGGCCTGCATCTTTTTTGGAAAAATATTCCGAAGCTTCAAACTGTCCTTTGAGTCCATTGACAATGTCTCTAGAAACCCTTAAAAGGAAAAAATACTGTCATATATATAATTGAGCATTTTAGGAAAAATTATTGGTAAATATATTCCATCATAGCATTTGTAGCTAGATTTTCAACATGTTGTACAGAGCACTTATATTTTCTAAGATAATACCTATACATGAATTTTGACTCACCTGAAATGTTCAATGCTGAATATAATGGTAATGTCTCGTCAACGTAACCTTCATTTTTAAGTTTGTCTAACAAAAGTTCGGGAATCATCACATTAGGTACAATATTTTCAGCAAGGAACTCTTCACCACTACTATCAAATAAATGTACGAACTCCATAATTCATAAAATGAATGAAAAGAACAAATTAGGTTTAAGGTTATCAACAAATGATCGCTCTCCTTCTTATGGCAAATGCTATTGAGCATGCGTCAAAAAAATCCCAGAACGGTCCAGAACAGTTCTTGCTCGAGGGGAGGTACTGATTTCGGACAGTTCTCACAGTTCTAGGACCGTTCCAGGACGATTCTGAGAAAAACCCGAACGCGTAACAAGGCAGTCCTAGAACAGTTCAACAAAACCCGAACGCGACCAATTCTACTGCGCAAACTCCTGACAGTTCTAGAACAGTAATTGTTCGAAGTCGAACAAAGCTTATATCGACTCCATTTTTGTTGGGCAGGTTAGGTTAGGTCAATTTATTTATATTGAATTATGAAATTCTTAAAAAGGACTGGATCACTGAATCTGGAATTGACGATCGAACCAAAAAGGTCTACATTAAATTGTAACTATTCAAAGGTTTCAGTTACAATATTCAATTTTTTATGGTTCTTGCTAAGTTTTTCATGACAAGCTACCTATTCCATGGAAACTTCGCTAGGATTGACGAAAATGTGATGAAAACAGGTTATTGTTGAGTGTAGTGATTTATATACTAGACAAGTTAATGCATACCCAAAAAATCCCATAAGGGGCAGTGTTTTTGTTACTATATGACAGCGGCAAAACTAAGTTTTCCAGGGACCTAACCTAACGTAACCTAACTTTTAAAACGGTCTAATTCTAGTACGTCTAAGGACCGATGACGGTTCTAAATGACCTAATATGTAAATTAAATATGTATTCCTTAAATTGTACCGATTACCCTCTACCTTTTTTTTATCGAAGTAAACAACATTTATAATTCAAGTTTCACTATAGTTCTCGGACTGTGTGTACCAAGTAGTGTGAATATATTTTTATTAAAGGATCTGCAATTGTAGCTGTATGAATTATGTAAATGTGCTTGATTGGAATTCATTAAAACCCATTTGATGATTGTAATAAAATCCATACTGTGTTTTCAAGCTTATTTATTATCACAAAACATAGTTCAAAATTGTTCATCATAGAACATGCACCTCATATGCGAAAATCAAAAGAGAGGCATTACAAAATATCCTGAAGTGTTTTATGATAATTGGGAATTACCCTTGCCATCAACACAACAGCCTTTTTTGCTGAAACAAACTTCTCCACTCTTCACCTGAAAAATTAATTTTTATTTGAAAAAAAAAATGAGAATACAATAGACATCACAAGAATAAGAAAATAAAAGTTGAGGTATTATGTAAATAAATCTAAAATTCAAACTATAAGTACTCATAGATATCGGTAACCTAATTTCATTCTTTTTTGGATCGTACTACATTCCACGAAAACCTCATCAGACCAGTTTTCTATAAATGAAATAGTTGGAAATTTTAGTACCCAAAAACTGAGAAAGAACTGTCATATGCTCTTTCTAAAGCATTTTTTAGAAATATATGCATAATTTTTTCAATTGAACTTCCGCATTCGATCCAGACTGAAAATTATAAGATATGATGAGAACATCAAACATATTATCAATATCTATGTTACCTTCAAAAACCAGCATACCTCAATTTCCCTCTTATTTATGGCGAACTTTGAAATATCGGGGAAATCAATTTGTACATTGATACTTCTGTCTTGTGAGCCAATTTCAAAACTATTCAGTTTCCTCAAGAGATTTAATGAAAGGACTGTGCAGGAATACATTCTTGTAAGCAATACATGAAACAGAAAACATGGGGTGGAACAAAATCATATGCTATTGTAAAAAAAGTACTCAATGGGATTCAATATCCCCAGACATATCCTGACAGTGATCCTAAATTCAAAGTTTCTGAAAAATTGAAACATGTTTTTACTTCATCTTTATATTTGTGCTATAAACTTTGAATATTAAATGATGTAATGACTCATTTTGGTATCATTAAAAAAATATGTTTTTAATATAACAAACTTACATTTGAATTATTTGTGCTTCAGTATCTGTAACTTTTTCAATTTCTTGGTCCTTCTATTACTAGTTTCTTCACTTTTGAAATTTCGGTTGGCATACTTACACAATATAAAATATTCTCATTTGAATTTCAATAAATTCGCTTTCTGAAAAATCTATATTCTAGTCTCAAGGAAGTGAGCGATGCAGTGTTTTGTGATATATCTAAAGCTTTTGACTGATACGTAAGCTTCATCTCTACCACTTCAGACGACGAAGCTTCAATTGGTTCGAGTCCTATATCTAAGTGAAATAACCCAAATTGTGAAAACTGATAGTCTCAGCTTTTGGGCCAATTAAGAGATGTTCACTATTTTGGCAGAACACTCGACTATCTTCTTGCAAGAACTCAAATTATCTTCGTAGTAAAATGACTCGTATATGTATGAATTAATTTGTATCTTCTCTGAACTACCTTTCATTTGCCCATGAGATGACAATCTTCTGATTATAAGTATATTTTATTTGGAGATGGAAAATTCTAAATATAGTGGATATTTTTTCCTAAAGAGCCATGGAACTAAGATGTCTAAAAACCCTGGTGAATGAACTGATTCGATATTGTTTAGATTTTTGAGGGGACACCACCTGTTACTTCAACAGAGCTTCTCTCTCTGTGGTAGATGGCGCTCCAAAAATGTTTGTCTATATTCTCAGGGTTCTTATTATTCGTTCTAATAATAAGAACCCTGTATATTCTCGCTTAATGTCAGAACCTAATTTCTGACATCTGCAGCATCTTATATGGAATTATTTCCAGTGTTTTGTCGGTATCTATGCGTTTTCCATCTCTTTGATATGAAATCTTGTTTAGCTTATTCCTGAGTTTGTGCTTCAAACAATCACTCGTTAATCAGTTCATTAATGCGTGAGGAATTGTTCATTTTGAGGTAGTGTAGTGTGTAAGGATACTTTTTGTAGAATGGGCCACATTTGTATTTTGTGTGGACTAAAGCCGCAGATCTTTCGCGAATTTTCGCATGTATTCAATACAAATCTTGACGAATTGACTAATAATTATATTTCCATAGTTCATTATATTGTTTGCATTGAATTTTTTATTTTCTGCAATTTAATGACAGTTTCATTTCCAATTCTCCGTCTGTCAAAATGAAGTTAACCTCAAATTTAAATCGTACAAAATACGGAAAACAACACGACAGTGCTTTCTTTGTACAATGTTCGGGGACTTCGAATTCTAGCTTTGCTATTAGTGAAGTTTGACAGATGTCTCTTTCCAACCAATAGCAAAGCTAGAATTAAAACCCGCGCACAGTTCGCCTCGAAAAGAAATCTGAGAAAATAAATATACCCTGTTACTGAATTGAAACTAAATCGAAATTGGCGCCATCTGACACGCTAGTAATCTCTATTATCAAGTAGGCCAAGTGTCGCCAAGTCGATCCCAAACTTCTACAGGTATAAGTGCAAGCACCAGGGTTTTTATACATCTTACATGGAACCCTCTGTGACGGTTCGGAATTCACTAGCCAAAATTAAGATGTCTGAAAACCATGGTGTATTCACTTATACCTGTAAAATATTGGGACAAACTGGGGGACACCAGCCCACTTGATAAAGAGAGTTATCTGGAGTTTCAGATGGCGCCGACGTCGTTTCTTGTCATAATTCAGTAAACTGCAATTACAGACCACACAGGGTGTTTTTGTGATTTGTGTCTCTGATCCGTTCTGTGATTGTGCTTTTGTCGTCTTCAAGGTTATGTCAATTCGTTGTGAAATATTTTGAGGTTGATCGATCGATGTAACATATTTTAGAACAAACTATTCCATGTACTTATGTCAGTGTTATATAGAATTTTTGAGAGGTGCTCCGAAATAATTCTGATTATGAACCGTACCAATTTATTTTGTATGGTTAATTTTCTATTGATACGGCTCCACCGAGTTGGTACTTATGTATTTCTGCCCCTGTTTGCTCTTGATAAAAATCTTATGATGGAGCGGATAATGAATTTATGAAGAGCTGTAAATTACATACAATTACTTAATTTAGGTTTCAAACCAATAAAAGTACAGGAGGTGCAATCTCTTTCGCTTTCTGAAAAATCTATATTCTAGTCTGATGGAAGTGTTTTGCGCCGTATCTGAAGCTTTTGACTGTTACGTAAGCTTCATCTCTACAGCTTCAGAGGACGAAGCTTCAATTGGTTCGAATCCTATCTGAGTGAAAGAACCTCTCAGCTTTTGGACAAATTAAGAGATGTTCACTATTTTGGCATACAACACGACTATCTTATCGCAAGAACTCAAATTACCTAAATCATATATATATATATATATATATATAAATATATATATATTATATATATATATATTATATATATATATGTATATTATATATATACATATATATATATATATTCAACTTGTGATTGTAATGTATCTAGTAACTAGCAAGTCAAATAATTTTATTATTACTTTTATATTATATATATTTTGTATAGAAATTTAACCATGAGATGACAATCTTCTGACTTGAAGTATTGGAAAATTCTAAATATAGTGGATATTTTCTTCCGAAGAGCCATGGGACCCTCTATGACGGTTCGGAATTCACTAGCCAAAATCAAGATATCTTTATAGAATGAAAAGTCCACGCTTACTTGTGAAATTCATGTGTTTATTAAAAAGTGATAATTATCCTAATCATAGTCATTAGCCTTATTGATCTTGGGTGTCGGCCTTGTTCTTCCGAACAACTGCTTGGTTTAGATCGCCCTCCTTCTCCGATTATCTCATGCGGGGTGTTCCTGAAAAATAAAAAAGAAGCATTTAGATTATTGTTTTCTTTCCTTACCTTTGTTAGTAGGGCTCACCTTTTCCGAAGAAGTCATTCTAAGATAGCTGGAAGCAGCCTAGACTGTCGCACACCAGGATCAATCGATTTCTCAACTTCATCAACAGATTTTATGATATCTACAATGAACTCTCTGATTTTGTTCATATCAGAAGGTTGTTGGAGAGGAAATAGTCCGGCAGAGATGGGCAGTGAATGGCTTGGTAATAGTTTGTATCGGAAAGTTTAATGGAACAATGTCATCGGGGACATTGTCCAATCCCCTCAATTTTCAAGTTAATTCATCATCTAGAGACATCAGTCCACTCTCCTACCTTTTCTCATTACTTCGTGGAAGTTTCCATGATCCCAAAAAGGCCATTTGAGAAGAAATCACTTTGAAAAAATCGCCAGGTAGACTTTAAGAAAAATCTTATTTTTGATGGACAGATGTAAACATTGTAGTAAGTTTCGAGGATTTCATCTAATTTTCGCGCCAACTGTTCCAAGCGGGATCTTGTTCGTAGAACTATGATCTTTGTAAACGATCAATTCACAATTTTTTGCATGAAGTAATGTTGACAGAAATATAAAATTTCATAGGTTTGAAGTTTGACATTTTGAGTGACACAATCAACAAACATTCCTTGACCGCGCCATCCACTAATGAAGTTCTAAGCAGAATTTAACGTTTTTCATTTGTTGTCCCCCAAAAATTCTAAACAAAATCGAATCAGTGAATACACCAGGGTTTTTAGGCATCTTAGCCAAAATCAAGATATCTTCATAGAATGAAAAGTCCACGGTTACTTGTGAAATTCATGAGTTTATTAAAAAGTGATATGTATACTTAATAATAGTCATGAACCTCATCGATCTTGACAGTGGGCCTTGTTCTTCGACCAACTGCTTGGTTTAGATCCCCTCCTCCGATTATCTCATGTGGGGTGTTACTGAAAAATAGAAGGAAAACTGATTTAGATTGTTTTCTCTACTCGCCTTTGTTAGTAGGGCTAAGATAGCTGGAAGCAGCCTAGACTGTCGCAAACCAGGATTTATCGATTTCTCAACTTCATCAACATATTTTGTGATATCTACAATGAACTCTCTGATTTTGTTCAGGTCAGAAGGTTGTTAGAGAGGTAATAGTCCGGCAGAGATGGGCAGTGAATGGCTTGGTAATAGTTTGTATCGGAATGTTTATTGAAACAATGTCATCGGGTCGGGGACATTTTCCTATGCCCTTAATGTTCAAGTCAATTCATCGACTAGAGACATCAGTCCACTTTCCTACCTTTCCTTCGTGGAAGTTTCCATGATCACAAAAAGGCCGTTTACGAAGAAATCACTTTGGAAAAATCACCAGATTTTTGACAGATGTAAACATTGTAGTAAATTTCAAGGATTTCATCTCATTTTCGCGCCAACTGTTCTGTGAGGGATCTTGTTCGTAGAACAATAATCTCTGGTTTAGATCAAGAAGATATAGAAAGGAGGCGAAATGTCCATAAGCACCTGTTGGCAGAAATATGACGTAGCTGCGGGGCAAGGTCAAGGTTATGGCAAAGAGTAGAACTATAATCTTTGGTTATGGTGAGAACTAGGCGCGTTCCGATATTCCAATTCCGTATAACACAAATTATTATATTTCCAACTTATGTGTGAAAAAGTTGTTTATGTCATTAATAGGTGAACTGGGAATGCTGATGAGACTTTCACGAGTTGATGGGTGGGAATTGAATATTTTATCAATTATTATTATGAACGGTTTGTACAAAAATATGTAGTATCGGAACGCGCCAATCGTTTGGGCAGTGGTTAAGCATCCGACTCAGGAGCGAAAGACCGGGGTTCGATTCTCAGCCGGGGCGGAGATTTTTAATTTAATAGTGGCAATTGAATTATAAATTTCGTAGCTGGGATGTCCTTCGACGATTCGCTGTTGCCTTCAGATTAACAGTGCTGCTCCAAGGTGGCGTATGGAGTTAGTAACAAGGCCTACCCAGAACACTGTGTGACTGATACATTCTATGTTTGTAATTGTTCCGCCGTCCTACCACAACATTCTCCTAGTCTACGCCGGTTAGAAGCAGGATGGGAACGGATTTTCCGCTAGGAGGAATGTCCTGTATACGCCGAGAGGAAGGACAATCATATAGAGAGAGAGATATATATCTTCTTTGTTTGAATATCTATTAAAGAAGAAGATCCGTACTTTCTGACACATGTCAAATTTGATTTGTTTGTAAACATCTTTCAACAACAAAACTGCAAGTGATATATTGAAGGGTTGGTTTGTATTTCCATACGATAATGAGATCATTCAACAAACGTGTGAAAACGATTTACATCAGATGTGCGAATTAATAAATCAATACTAACATGGAAACGAAGACTAATGCAAATTTTTGGTGGGTAAAATCTACACCAGCTTATATACAAGACTCTGAAAAAAACTTAGATGTTCCCAAGCTAAATTTACACCCATCTATCACTTTAGTCGATCTTCTGGAGAAGGATAAAAACAGTAATATAGATCATGATGTAGATGTGGGTAGTATCATTGAAGAAATAAATAAAGTAGCTGCACAAAGTCCCTTAGGTCCATATAAGACAAGTATTGAAGAGAGAAGTGTAGATGACTTGATGAAAGAAGCAGAAAAAATATACTTAGAAAGCTCTAAAAGCTTTGAACAACTGAGTCAAAGGAGTAAAACTTCACAGAATATATCCGATTTATTATCTAATCTCTCAACCGATTCTACACCTACACCAAAAAGTATTAGTCCCCTACCAATGGATCCAGATCTACCAGATTCAAGTGAAAGTGAAGAAGATTACACAGAAGACTTCTCAGAAGAGGTGAAGTTAGGATCTACTTTATTCTCTAAACAAAAATCTCCACATTCAGATACACCAGAAACTCTTGAAAATGAACAGAATATTACCTCAAGGGAAGAAGCTTCCTCCAATCACTTCATTGGAATAAATACTGCCAATATCGAGGAAAATGGAAACTCCACAAAACAAATTATAAAACCATCATCGAAATGCAATGAGGAAACTCCCTATGTTCGTGAAAGTGCCAATTGCAAATATTTATTTGATTCAAAAAAAGATGCAGAATTTAAAAAATTTGAAAGAAATCTAGAATTGAAAGATAATCTTATACAAACTCTGGAAGAAGACAATAATATTCTGAAATGTGAAATTGAAAATGTAAAGGTATGTCACATTTCATTTAATATATTTTTTTTCTGAACACATTGAAATATACAATGCAAATTCAGAATCTACAATTCTTATTTAATTTTTAATACACTTTTATTAGCTTGTTTTCAATTTTAACCCACTTCTGGGCGTCTGTATTATTTGAAATTTTGCACATGTATTAAGAACCCATAACAATACAATAATTCCGTAGCTCTGACCTGGTATTCTCACCAAGCTCAACAGCTCATAATAAAATAAATGCTTAATTTAGATTACAAAGATTTGGTGAGTGAGCTGGTCTCAGCACTTCCACCAAAGGTAGTAAAAACTTCAATCTCATGTAGACCAAACAATCAAATAGTTTTTCTCCCATGGGTGGAAATTTTAAAAACTCGCTTTTGTAGTAATATGAACTAAAAAGTTAAAAATGAAATTATAGTTTAACAAGTTGAATACGTTATTAGTCCCCAGCGACCATAGGCACGACTGCGTTAGGTGCGGCTAATCTGCTGACAAATTACGAATGGTACGGGAGTTATATCTTTAAAAGGAAAACTACAATTTTCACGTCAAGTATAGCTTTTTGATCCTTGAAACATACTGATTTTCAACAAACTACTTAATTTATATCGGTCCCTGGAGACAGGTACCGCACTGGAGTGATATTTATTAATGACATGCCTTGTCGTTATTTACTGTCATATTTTATAATATTTAGGCAGTATCTCCCTGATAAAAGTCACACATATGGAATCAAACTTTACAAACTCTGTACTGTGGATGGTTTACCCATGAGATAATCATTTACCCCGGAAAATATTAGGAAAAGATCACGAAGTCCCATTCTGAAAGCATAGTGTTCGATCTCTTGAAATCGTTGAGTACTTTAGATGGTCCTATGCTTTATGCCGACAATTTCTATTCATCTTCACCATTAGCTGAAGCTCTTTTCGACCAAAAAATGCTATACTGTGGTACATTTGAGGACAAATAAAAAGGGTATTCCCAAACTTTTCAACAATAAAACGAAGAAGGGCGAAATACTTGGCATGCAATAAGATTGCTTGAAAATCATAAAATGGGTCGATGAACGACCTGTTTTGATGTTCACCACTGCTCCAAAATACCAGTTTTGTCTAACTGCCACAGGGAAGAAATAATAATAATCCTTTATTGCCCAACAGGTAACACCCAATTACAGGACATAATTAAATACATCAGTACTGTTAGGTAGTACATAGTTAACAAATAATCAACTATAAACATGACATGATTTAATATTATGTGTATTACATAGTGAGACAAACCAAATGTCACTTTGACATTTCTGAAATACGACGTCAAGTATTATTTTACATTCCGTTTGTCACACCAATCTTTGAACTCGCTGTAACATTTTACGTACTGTAGTTTAGAATTTTCAGGTATTGAAATGGAAAGCGCCAAGTTTACAATACTTTTTAGCTCTGGAGGAGTGCAAGATACTAAAATATCACTTCTAATGCAAGATATCTTTATAGCATCAACAGATTTTGAGAAGATGATTTGTATTGCATTTCATTCAATTCGTGTGAACAATTGCCTTCACTAGGGATATTAAAGGTTGAAGAATTTAGCACTGGCTCCCTAGGGAAGTCAATCATGATCACATGAATCGATTTAATTGCAATAAAAAACATCTTGACAAAATCTGTTGAGGCTAGAATTAGGTCTTCAATGCGAAACTAATTTTTGAAATATAAGGGTTGGAAAATGTACTCTTGGCTCCCAAAGGAAGTCAATTGTTTCCACACGAAATAATGGAATTGCAATACAAAAAATCTTGCCAAAATATGTTAAATGCTAGAACAAAATCTGTGAGATTTTTTTTTAATATCAAGTGTAGAAGAATCTATCCCTGGTTCCCTAAAGAAGTCATTCATTTTCACACGAAATGATTGAATTGCAATACAGAAGATCTTGACAAAATTTGTTTATGTTAGAACCAAGTCTTCTATAAAAAATTGATTTTTGCAAATTGAAGGTTGAAAAATCTCTCTTCCTTCCTAGGAAACAATCATGTTCACACACGGGTGTGAAAACAGCCATGGTTTTCTCATCCACGGTTTTCGAGCTGGCAACACTGCCTTTCATATGCAGGCCCTTGATTAGAAAGAACCCTTTTGTGTTCCCGATCAGTTCGCTAATCTCTTCAGCATCTTATTCTCAAACTGGGAAGGTATTATCATTGACGGAGGAAACAAATGATCGTGCATTAGGAAAATGGTAATCAAATGTGATATATCAAGTGAGAAATTCTGTTTCCACATTGGGCGATAATTCGTATTATGGGTGGGTGGTTGTGTTTATCTTAAAATCGTTCGAAAAGAGGGCTGTAGAAGAAAATTTAGGAAGTGACCCGCAAAAGTCATTGTCGGACCGTCAGAGGGGCTACAGATTTTTAAAAAAAATTCAAATATTCACTGAAACTTTATAAGACGATGGCACGCATAATGAATGAGTACAAAATGATCTCATACTTTATACTTTATTTCCCCACCCTCTGACGGCCCGACAATGACTTTTGCGGGTGTAGAAATAAAGTTATTACGTATAAGATCATTTTGTGTCTATTCATATGCGTGCCATCGCCTTATAAAGTTTCAGTGAATATTTGAATTTAAAAAAAAACTGTACCCCCCCTGACGGCCCTACAATGACTTTTGCGGCTGTAGAAATAAAGTTATTACGTATAAGAACATTTTGTGTCTATTCATTATGCGTGCCATCGCCTTATAAAGTTTCAGTGAATATTTGAATTTAAAAAATCTGTACCCCCCCTGACGGCCCTACAATGACTTTTGCGGCTGTAGAAATAAAGTTATTACGTATAAGAACATTTTGTGTCTACTCATTATGCGTGCCATCGCCTTATAAAGTTTCAGTGAATATTTGAATTTAAAAAAAAATCTGTACCCCCTCTGACGGCCCGACAATACTTTTGCGGGTGTAGAAATAAAGTTATACGTATAAGATCATTTTGTGTCTATTCATTATGCGTGCCATCGTCTTATAAACTTTCAGTGAATATTTGAATTAAAAAAAAATCTGTACCCCCTCTGACGGCCCGACAATGACTTTTGCGGGTGTAGAAATGAAGTTATTACGTATAAGATCATTTTGTGTCTATTCATTATGCGTACCATCGCCTTATAAAGTTTCAGTGAATATTTGAATTTAAAAAAAAAGAATCTGTTAACACCATCTGATCGGCCCGACATAACTTTTTGCGGGTTGTGGGAAATGAAGTTGATATGTATAAGATCATTTTGTACCCATTCATTATGCGTGCCATCGTCTTATAAAGTTTCAGTGAATATTTGAATTTTTTTAAAAATTCTGTACCCCCTCTGACGGCCCGACAATGACTTTTGCGGGTGTGGAAATAAAGTTATAGTATAAGATCATTTTGTACCATTCATTATGCGTGCCATCGCTTATAAAGTTTCAGTGAATATTTGAATTTTTAAAAAAATTCTGTACCCCCTCTGACGGCCCGACAATGACTTTTGCGGGTGTGGAAATAAAGTTGATATGTATAAGATCATTTTGTACCCATTCATCATGCGTGCCATCGTCTTATAAAGTTTCAGTGAATATTTGAATTTTTTTTAAAATTCTGTACCCCCTCTGATGGCCCGACAATGACTTTTGCGGGTCACTTCCTAAATTTTCTTCTACAGCCCCTCTTTTCGAACGATTTTAAGATAAACACAACCACCCACCCACCCAAAATACGAATTATCGCTTAATGTGGAAACAGAATTTCTCACTTGATATATCACATTTGATTACCTACCATTTTCCTAATGCGCGATCATTTGTTTCCTCCGTTAATGATAATACCTTCCCAGTTTGAGAATAAGATGCTGAAGAGATTAGCCAACTGATCGGGAACACAAAACAGTTCTTTCTAATCAAGCGCCTGCATACAAAAGGCAGTGTTGCCAGATCGAAAACCGTGGATGAGAAAACAGTGGCTGTTTTCACACCCGTTGTTCACACGTAATGATCGAATTACAATACAAAACATCTTGCCAAAATCTGTTTATGTTAGAACAAAGCTTTGCTAAAATCTATACATGCCAGCAACAAGACATTCGAAAAGAATATTAATATATATGGGGCAGATTCCAAACCAACCATCAGTTGAGTTATTTAAATCAATATACCTTCAAAAATCTTCCTATTTATTTTATATATAGGTAATATATGCATATCCTCAACAAGGTAGGTGGTATGTACTGGTCTCGATGTTCGGGTATTTCCGGAGATTTATCTTTGGCTGCTGTTTTCATAGAGTGAATTCAGTATTGAGATAGCACAATGGAGAAGGGTAAAACACGAGTGGACACGATTGTCATCATGTGCAGCAGTGTCATGACATACAGCTGTTGAAAGGTTGCGTTTGTTAGGTTAATAAGTGGATATCTAGTATAGTTTATTCAATTTTGTTTTTCTGTTACCTTGCAAAAATGCCCTGGTGTCTGGGGTAAGTACTTTTCACTTGCTGAAGGAGAAATGGCGAATGCTATCAAATTCATGTGTATCGCTTTTACTAAATCATTTGGTACGCCTATGAATTTCTCGTAATAGCTTCGCTTCGGACAACTTCGGGAGGAACTTTTCATTAAGTGGGGGAAGGACAAACATGCTGTCTCAATAGTGAATGCACCTACTGTTAACAAACCACCTCGATCAAAGAATTTATTTGTTCGTAACATATAAACAAGGATAATATTATCATAACAATAGCCAAAATACCGACCCTATGAGTTGTTGACGGTACTGGTAGCTTACTTATGAAATATCATCGTTTTATCCCAACATCTAAATTGTTAGTATTGTTGGAAGCTTATTTTTTGTTACACATTCTAATCGCAAAAAAGTGTAAAGAATCTAAAATTGTTCTTTTGTACACTTTACATAACATAAACATTGTGTAATACGAATCTACACAATCAAACACAAATCAACTGAAATTTTCAGTAATTTTTTCACAGAATGAATATATGCGCCAATCATCAAATGACTTAACCTTGAAAGATTTGTTGTCATTTGGAAACTGTAACGTTGAAGTTTTAGTCATAAACTATCTACTATTCGAGTGCTGGCATTTTCACATGCTCTCAACAAACTAAAACAACTAAAATTTTCGTTTTTTTTAATGGAACTCTCACCCAAGTAATAGTTATTTATGCAACAATTTCAAAATAATTTCTTTTAATTTCTGCGAAAATGAAAAAAATCAGATTTATAACACGTGAGTAAAAAGCGCATTTAATCACTCGCCTGGTTGAGGCCCCCGTAGCTTCGCTGCTCGGACGCTTAACATCCAGGTTCGTGATTAAATGCTAGGCTTTACTCACTTGTCCTAAAAATAGCTATTTTAGTATATAAATGATGTATATAAAAGTGATAGCTTTTACCTCCTGAGGAGCAAAATTCAGATATACAAAATATTATTAACCCTCTAAGGACGGAATCAACTAAATTCCAATCTTATGCCCGAACTCTACAACCTCAAGAACATGGTATTAACGTATTCTGAATACGCGAGAGAAAACGATAATTACAAGGATATCTGTAGAGCGGTAACAAACATACAAGAAACTAAAGCAGCATAATCAAAGATGCATTGATCTTAAATAGGTATTAGTCATTCATTCAATAAATCTAAATCCATGTGGCAAACAATCAATACCATTCAGAAAAGGGGCAACAAATCTAAAGATATTACCATTTATGAGAGTGAAAATGAGCTACCGTATTTTGAAATGGTAAATAACTTCAATAAACATTATAGGCCAGTAGAGATAGACGTGATTTTCTCAAAATTCAATAATAATTACAAAAGTTTCAAAACTTCAGTAGAGTGAAGAGGACTTTCATATGATATGTAGTCTGATTTTGCAACCCTTTTTCTAACGGAAGATGTTGAAAATCAGGATTTAACGAATTTTCACATTATTAGCGCGGAAAAATTTACAAAAGTTCTGCAAACTTCCGAAGTTTTGAAAAATAGCAATTTACATCCTTTGATAAATTTGCAACCATTCAAACAAAACGGAAATGTTTGTTTTATCGAAAAAAAATTGTTGTTGGTCCTAATTTTTTCATGAAAATTCCAAAAGTTCTGCAAACTCGAAAAAATAACTAAAATAATGTTCTTAACACGAGTTTTAATTTGCAACCTCTTGCGTCAAACGGAAAACATATTTTTTTTTTTATTAAAATAAGTATCGGAATTATTACAAAAGTTTCAAATAATGGTTGCAAATGGAGATGTCCTGACGTACAATGCTTTCATTGATTTGCAATCTCGTCTGCAACATGGAAATAAGAGTAAAATAAAAAAAAATATATTCGTATTTTTACTCTACCAAAAAAAAAAAAAGTTTTGCGAATCGGGCAGACAACTCATTTTACCAATTGGTGGCAGTATAATAATTTGCGAACTGTGTTACAATGCGGAACATTAGGAATTGAAAACATGTTTACTTTTGCAACACCTGTGTTATCTGAATAATAAAGATTTTGATATACCTAATAAATGACGTCAATGGTAGGTGAAATCATTCAATGTTGAAAACTAACGTTTTCGATATGAATTCAAAACATCATATTACAATTAGGAATTCGCATAAAAAAATACTGTGAGTACGTTTGATGGAGGATCGATAATCTCTCGACACATTTTCGTAATTCATTAAAAAATGAAGGAAATATTGAGATTCAAAAAAACACTCGTACAGTTTTATAGTAGTACGATTAACCTACAACTGTGTTACGTTACAGTGTTTTGTTTACAGAGTAATGAATGCATAGCAGTTTAGTAACATGATTTATTACCAGAATAACAAGAAGACTGACAATTGTATTTTTATGACAGACAAAACTATATAACTAACCAGAAACAATGCACATTCACAATTGAAATGGAATTACCTACCAACATGTTTTTCCCCTCTTTATTTTCAAAATTTTTATAAATCAAGAAAATGAATCTTACGTGTCGATTACATTTCAGTCCTCTATTCGGATTCAATAGAATTTTTCTTTGCGAAACCACAATTGTAGTAAGAAAATCGAGTGGAAAGGTAAATTATAATTTTATTCAATTCAAGAAATACATACCTGTAAAAATTAAATTTGAGATGTAATATCGATTTCACAAATTTTTATTTTTCAGAAACGTTTCTGTTTGATGATGAAAATTATGTACTAGCGTCGATAAAAAAGTTTGATAAATAAATGATGCGTTTTTCAGAATTGGTTGCAAATGTACGTGAATATGTTAAACTTTTTTCCATTCACTTATCCAATTTGTAGAACTTTCGTAATTTTTTTAAACAAATTATAATGAAAAACTTAAACAAATGACAAAAAACAGGGTTCCGTAACTTTTACAAGGTTGCAAACTTAATGCAGGTTGTAAAACACCATTACTGTAGGTATGCCTAGTTTGCAGAACATTTGCAATTTTCAGTGCAAAAATACAGCATGAACAGGTTTTTTGGAATTAAAACAATGTTCCGTTCATCGCAGACTTCTGCAAAATTTTATAGTTTGTTTTCATTAATGTACTAACATAACATTGAAGTTTGAAAACTTTTGGAATTAATGTTAATTGATTGTCTAAATCTACTGGCCTATTAGTAGTGATACATGTTCTGTGCCGCAGTGTGTAGTCTAACCTAATGAGGGCGCCACGGTGCCGCAGTTTTAATTCTACGTTTGGTTAGGTTCGAAAGAAACAGTGACAAAAATTATACGAGGTGCATTAGAGAATGTGTCTCATGGTGCGTGTCACTTGTCATCGAGTGAAAAAAAATATGGCGGCAATGTGTCATTGAGTAGAATAAAGTATTCAGGTAGGAGTTTTTTATACAGGGTGTCTGAAAAAAGTCAACATCTGCGATTCGAGTAATTTTCAACGAGCTAACGTGAATCGATGTGCTTGATGCATTTTCGCACTTGAAATGCGATTCAAATTATGAAAATTTTGATTTGAGTCCCAGCGCGGCGAGTGAAATATCAAATTGAAGGAGGTAACTCATATTGTGGATTCACCAATTTCCGCCCTCTAACTTTATCATATAACTATAAGTCACGGTTTGAATGCCTGATATTAAATGAAATAACAAAATCATAAATAAATTCGTAATCACGTCATGGAATTATACCCAAATCTACGAAAATCTCATAAACCGGAAGTGACCACTGATTGAAATCCGATAAGGAAGATTTTGGTGAATATTTCCATCCTACATTAAAAATCCCATATGAAGCAGGACATTTTCGAATAATTACAGCGACATTATCCCATATGAAGCGGGACATATTCAGCGATAATTGCCCGGTAGGTATCGAACATTTTCCTATAGGTCCGTATCTATAGTAACGATTGTTAAAATGTGCATTTGTCATCTTGACATACATAAATATTGAATTTTAAAAGTCGTTGAAATGTGTGTTTCGGAAATGATTCTTTAAGTTTAATTCAAGAAAAAGTGACCAAAAGTAAACCTAAAAATACAATAATGAACCATCAATATATATGGAAACAGTTTATGGATTTAATTAAAGAAAGACATTATAGTTTAAACGAAAACACTTCAATACCGTCGCTGGCAAATATTCCCACTGACTGGGCCTACAACATGAAAAGGAAAAATGGTGAGGATTATAAAGATTATACAGTGAAGACTATTTGGAATGTAACGTCAAAACTATTCATGGAAAAATACCAAGACGAATATAATATTAAATTTAATCCTTTCAATGACAGAATTTAAAAATGCTCGCGAGGCAAAAAATTCCAAAAGAAAGGAATTACAGACAGACCCCCGGAAAAAAAACAAAGCGCTGTATCATTCAAATACGAAGAGTTCAAAGCCATGATACATAACTGTGATGAAAAAACGCCTGATGGCTTACAAAAAAAGTAATTTTTTGTTTCATCGTACGGATTAGCATGGCGAGGAGGAGAGAGAGTAAAATGTTTAACTTCCTATTTCAAAGAAGACATTAATAACGCGGGGGAAACTAACAGACTGGAATATAACCCAATATTTGACAAAACAACGCAAGGAGGGAATAAACCTTGGGTAAATATTTAGTTAGATCACTCATGCACTCCGAATATGGGGAAAACACTTTTCTTAAGTGTTTTTGCCTCCTGAACACGAATCCGGAAGAAAAATGCGGCGGTCTCATACCGTTTCAGAGTTACATCGCTTTTTCCGAAATAAATTTCAAGCACCGTTTTCTCGCACAAAACTCACTCAAAATGCCTCCTTCTTTTAACCATCATAAACAATACACCCTAAATCACTTATTTTCGGCACAACTTTGCACAAAATATCGTCGTTTTTATCGAAAAAGGTCCTCCTTCTTACACAGTCCGATTCATTTATTACCAACATGAAAAATTAAAAAAGTTAATAAATGTCATCTGTCAAAGAAATTCATTTGCAACTGTGTAAGGAGGAGGATTTTCGATAAAAACGACGATATTTTTAAAGTTGCCGAAAATATGATTTAGGTGATTGTTTATGCTGGTAAAAAGAAGGAGGCATTTGAGTGAGTTTTTGCAAAAACTGCTTGAATTATTTCGAAAAGCGATAACCTGAAACGTATGACCGTCGCATTCTTCCGATTCGGTTCAGGAGAAAACATCGTAAGAAAAGTGTTTTCCCCATATTCGGAGTGCATGAGTGATGTAACTAAATATTTACCAAACCTTGCGCTCCTCCCATGTGGCTGATCAGAAACATAGTTACCCCAGATTTGAGTCCGGTGAGGTTGTTCAGAAAGTTTATGGAGAAGAGAAATTATATAAATATTCCAAGATTCTTCTTAAATGTTGATCATTTTTGGAAATTGGGCAAGTGGTACAAGAACATTACTGTCGGAAAAAAACATGATCTCTCAGTGGACGCCAACGGAGGCAAACAGGTCAGGTTTGGCGACTGAAAAAGTTAAAATAACCAATCATTCACTACGTGCAACAGCTGTTTCAAACTCGGCAAAGAAAGGGGCTGAAGAAAATACGTTGATTAAAATGACTGGACATTCAAACCTAAAGTCCATAAAGCCATATCTCCAACTGGACGAGGAACACCATGCAAATATAGTAGAGAAAATGAGAGACACTACTAATCTTAATAAAGAAATTAATGTAGCTAATGTGCCTACTATAAGTTCTTTAAGTTATAATCCAATAGCAAACTCGAATACATTAACAAGTAGTGCACCAGGTCCAAAAAATACTAATTTTTACAACTGTGTATTCCACTGCATTTCATGCAATTTTTAGGTTGTATTTAAATTGTTAATTTTTATATAATTTATATGTACCTACCTGCATGTAAATTTAAATAAAAGTTCAAACTTAGCACATACCTTTTCTCTTTTAACTCCGGAAATATTCTACCGAATTACACTCGTGCATCAAAATAAACCTGATAATTTTCCGTTCAAGCGTGTTGTCAGTAAAAAACTGCATTCGGTTATTTTCATATTTTGTTAAAAGAGCTCTCCTCCTTCGGAGTCAGGCTCTTTCGCCAAAATATGCAAATAAACTCATGCAGTTTTTAGACAACATGCTTTCATGGAAAATTATCGGTAATTTTGATGCACTTGTGTAATTACTTCCGATAATAGATTCGTCACGACGTCAAGAATCATAATTAAGCATTTTCACATGCCAATAAGGCAATAGGAGCTAACTTCGTTCTTATTGGTGATTTCGCGGTATGCTGGTAACACCGATTTCAACGTACTTATGGAACTTCCTTTTTGATGTGTCTGAAACGTCACTTTTCACGTTTTAAAAACGTCCTTTTCACGCTTGATTTTTTTGATATTTTTTGTGCATCTAAAACTAATTTTTTAAAAACGTCATTTTTACGCTCGATTTTTTTAAATTTTTTTAGGCGTCTAAAATTTTTTTTAAAAAAATTTTTTGTGCGTCTAAAACGTCACTACATCACTTTTTCCGTTTCAAAAACGTAGTTTTTACGCTTTTTTGCAATTTTTCTTGCGTCTAAAACGTCACGTTTCAAATGCACACAAAATTTGAATCTGAATTTTCACTCATTTACATGCATTTCAAATGGGAAACCCAACAAATGGTCTCAAAAGAAGACATTTTTCAAGCATATTTTTTTTGTATTTTTTTGTTGCGTCTAAAATGTCACTTTTCACGTTTCACATTTTTCACGCTTTATTTTTTGCATTTTTTTATAGTGACGTAATCGAAAAAGATCCCTTATATTGGAGTGTTCAGACAGAAGATATACAAGGTGTTCCAATAAGAGGAGACAAAAAAACATGGCTACCATTTTAAGTGAAAAAAAACACAGTATCAGAATTTTAGGATATACAAAGTGTCCCAAATTCAAAAAAAAACGGCCATACATATACAGAGTGTACGGATGTGGAAAAATTGCAAAAATAGGCATGAATAAACAGGGTGTCTCATTTTATGTTGGTGTGTGTCGCCATCTTGAAAATTAGGAAAAATATTAAAGTAAAACATGAATTCACATAAATATGTATACAGGTTGTATAAAAAGAGTCAACGTCTCCGATTCAGCCAATTTTCAACAAGTTAACGTGAATCGATGAACTTGATGCATTTTCGCACTTAAAAACACGATTCAAAGAATAAACATATCAGTTTAAGCCCCAACACGACGTGAGAGGTGTCAAATTGAAGGAGGGAACCCATAGATTCTGAATTCATCAATTTCCGCCCTATAACTTTAGCATAGAACAATAAATCACGGTTTAAATGCTAGCAATTACATGAAATAGCAAAATCACATATAAATTCGTAATCACGTCAAGGAATTATACCCAAATCCACCAGAATCTTATAAAACGGAAGTGACCCACTGATTGAAATCTGATGAGGGAAATTTTGGTGTCAATGGATTTGTCTCGACGTAATTAACCATTTTCACATGCCAAAAAGGCACTACAGGAGCCAACTTCGTCATTATTTGTGATATCTCAACATGTTGGTACTCTGAGAAGAGGGAATAATTTTATATAATTAGTTTGTATATTTCATTACAGGTGGAGTTAATAATTGATATTTCGCGTTGTTTTATTAATATATGAAACAGGTTAGTGGAATTCCGGGGCGTATCCGGACTTACATTCATGCGTATTTTCTTTCATGATCGCATTGAAACTCTGTATTTTTGAAATGTTTAGGGGTTCTCCCACATACGCCACAGGTGGGAATCATATAGTTTTGACGATTGTGGAATTCATTCAACATTTTCCATACAACTCATTACTACCAAAAATTATAAATTTCGCTGAACGTTATATTGCGTCATATTCCAGTTTTCGCTTCTGAATAATCAGCAGAATTTCGGTTTTATGGCAGTGAGAATTCCTCGGAATTATAATTGGAACGGGGACATTCATTCAAATAAGATTTTTATAATAATATCCAGTATCCACTTTCCTTTCCACACTAGGAAATGTAGGTTGCCTTGATGGGCAGTTAGTTATTAAACAAAATTGTGAAGGAAGAATTCGACATACAAATTTTGTTTTCTACTGGACATATTATACTGGATTTAGGGAATGAAGCTGTAACAATTCGAAGACCATTGAGTGGAAGAGATTCTATGCGGCTGATGAAGGGTAGGAACTTAAAACGAAGACTTTAGCAATTCGACAAACTTTGAAGAATGGTTTGATGGTTCCAAATTTCTGAAACAACTGGATGTGACAACAAAAAATGTAATAAAAAAAAACTCGAATTTGCAAAAATATTTCGAAATTGTCGAAAGAGTAAATATCAAAACCGATTGGAACGAGATAATATTGAATAATTTTCTGATTGGAATAACTTACTGAGAGTCACAGCTTGTATAATCAAAATTGCAAAAACTCTTCAAAAATACTGAGTATGGAGGACATAAATGAGGCGGGAACTATATGGATGCATATATGCCTGCAAGTTAGTTTTCTAGAAGAGCTGAATGACCTCAGAAGATAAAAAGCGAAAGGAATGTTCTAGTACTAAGAGGACATACCGTTTGCTTCATTACGGAATCAAACGTTGCAGTGTCACCAATTTTCATGAAAAGTCATCGAAATATAATACTTTTTCTCAAACATATTTACGAGAACTTTGAACATCAAGGAATTGAATCTGTTTTCAATGAATCCTGATGTTATCCGCAGTAAAAATCAATTTTTACAAATGGTAGATTTTTCACCTTAAATCACCCGAAACCTATAATTACTCTCATGAAACTAATGCCAGTTGGGAAACTTTACATCAACGAGAACAGATTTTTGGACTGTAAGGCGAAGGGCGCTTTATTCACGTGCTTGGAGCCGGGAGTAACACACAGTATTATAACAAATGCAGCCCTTTTCCCTTTCCCTTTTCAAAAACCTCTTCCATTTGTCTTATTTCTATAGACTTGGAGCACCTTTGTAAGTGGCGCCGCAGTGGCGGAATCGGGCGACTGACTCCAGATGGCGCAAATTATCCGTGTGTGCCCCTGTGATAGAGTGTTTTTAAAGTGCAACAGTTTAAATTTGTTTGTTACAAACGTGAAAACTGCAGTTGCATTGTGATTCGGCATGTATAACCTTTCAATTAAATTGAGGCCCGATTTCGGAAATTGCCCTAGTAATGAATACAATGCAGATTGAGACGAGTAGTCTGCGAACCGCATTTAACCGACTGACACGTGCACTGCGAATACGTAATTCGCCTGTCATCGTAGTGTTTACATGTAATTTATTGTCAAGTTGAAAATAGTTTTATATTCGTGATGGATCAAGTGGTGGTTGCAATTGGGTTTTTACCCATTTACAGTGACATCGTTTTCGAGAATCAGTCTGTGAAAAAAGGAGCCGCATTGGTGCGTTCGGGTCATGTGTGTCAGGTGCGGAAAGTAAAAACAATTGGTTATTCCAGCATACATGCCAAGCAGCAGCGATAACAAATCAGTACTCTGTCGAATTAGAGGTGAATAATTGATAACATTTAATTTAAACTTACATGTCTGACGTAGGAGTAAATTACAAGAATAAACAAAAATAATAAAAATATTTTGATAAATATTGAAGAAATATAAAAAAATATTGTTTTCTTTTATACATACATACATTTTCACATATTTTTCATATTGTTCGTTTACTGTCAGAATTTGACTAAAAAAATTATTGAATGTGTATTACATGAATAAAAATATGTTTAATGAATGTTTTTCAGATTATTGCAATTATTAGTATAAACAAATTTAATTGTTTATATCAATGTGAAAATTGAACTTGCAAAATTTGTCATTTTGCATTTAAATGCGTGTTTTGCACCCTACAACACAACACCCAACTACTTCTTTTTTTTTATTCACGTCATTTACATTTGATTCGAAGTTATTTGCGGCCGAATCGTTCATTGCTATTCATTTATTGTAGGCGCGCTTTTGACAATGTGCCTCTCTTTGATAGGAAGCTTTTACCCGTCAAATCACAATACAAATGCCGTTTTGATGTTTTCGACAGAAAAATTTGAACTATCTATCGCACTTTGTAGAAAACCTTTTTATCACAGCGGTAAATGGGGATAAGTGATACTGTCTGGATCCGTTTTTCCCATTCCGCCACTGCGGCACTGCACGTTAAACTCCTTCCCCATGCTCCAAGTCTATAGCAGCCAAAATAATAATAGCGAGAGGAGATTTGCAGTCAACAGCTTCGAAAGATTTAAAAAGCTGTAGCCGAAGTGGGACATACATCAAAGCCCATACGTTCCGTATCATATTTCCTTTGTACAGTTCTAAGGAAACGATAACTCAAATATAAACTTCTGCTTAATCTTTTTGCTAAAAGAGAATATATTAAATAGTAGCCATATGACGAATATTTCTACAGGTCCCGTGACTCTAACATCCTACAGTTTCCTTATTATATCTCAGAATAAGTTAGGTCAACTCAGACTACATGAGTCACATAATGGAGGAAAGTACAGAATCTGCAAGAGATGAATGAAAAAGTATCAATTCATCAATATCATTGTTGGTTCTTGGATAATGAGCTGTTCAGAGAAAATAATGCCTTTATCATCATGGAAGAAAATATGAAAGCTCCTGGAAATTGCGATGATATTTTCAGGTCTGTCTCCAAATTGGGAAAAGTCAACTGAACATGCTATTTAAAAAGTGAAAATATTGAACCGTCATTCTGTTTTGCCGGTTACTGGTCCTCAAATTATTTTTCGACAGTTTTGATAGTTTTAGAAAGTAAAAAAGTAATTTTAATAATAAAAAAACTTTCATTTTATTTCGAGCTTAATTATTCGAAAAAATAATGAATTTTTCGGTTATGTATTGCAGGTTAATGCGTAGTTACTACAGTATGATGCAGTGGGATGCTTGCCAGCCGCCTCGTTAGGTCCAAGTCTAGCCGCTCCGACATAACCTCAATCTAGACTGCTGATCCCGTATGATGAGAATTCATCCAATTACAAGATATCAAAGAGCTTTTAGAGCATGCGCATTTTGTGTCTGTGACGATTCAAAATCACATAATGGCTCCTCGTTAGATGTCAATGTCTGAAATGACATTATTTGTGCTTTCTGCGCTTTGCGCAGACACGTTCACGTAAATTCTATTTGGATGAATTTTTCGAGTGGTGGGGATATGACCTCTAGCGGTCTAGATTAAGGTTTTGTCGGTGGAAACAACTAACTGCTTCACCCTACTCCCTTTCTGACGCTTCTTACTCATTCTTATAACTTTTCCTTTTCAATTTTTCCTTTCACTTGACTTTCTTGAAATAATACCAATAAGTGCATTTCGTTTCGACAAATTCTACTGATATTAGATGAACATCTGTAGAGGTACTTGCTCGAATGTGACAGATTATGATATCCAAAATCTATTCTTGAGTGGGAATTACCGTTGTTTTATGTGTGTGTAAATGAGATCTTGTGAATGGAAAATGAGTCGATTATCAAACTTTCTCGAATAATATATATTTTATATTATAAATATCAAATAAATTATTGAAGTATTTTCCCTAGGATACACCAGCAGCCTTCACAATCACACGAAGCGCAGCGAGAGCTTCTTTGGCAGTAGGGTTGATAAAACTAGCAGGGAGCACAAAACCATACCTGCAAATAAAATAATATAAATATAAAAATATAGGGAAATTTGACGTGGGTATACAAAACAGGTTTTTTATTGTATGAATTCTTGATTCCAAATTATAATCTTTACATAATATTCAAATCTTGTCGTTCACATGTTTTTTTTTCATATTTGATTATTTAGTGAATGTGTGATGTGTACATATCAAATAAAGTACCATAGTTCGAAAAAAATTAAATAAAAAAAACATAAAGCTATTTATATATTACACTTCCCATTTTTATCTGCAATTTCCTCTTGCGTATACATAGTCTTGCGTGCCGTGAAATTAAAATTGGAATATATACTCAAGGATAGAATTTTTCCAGATATTTTTTAACAACTGCTCTGCGATTCAGCGTCGAACTTTTTAAATTTGATCATGTATACTTTTTTCAAATAAAATTATATATATATATATATATATATATGTATGTATATATACAGGGTGACTCAGAATAAGACCGACAAACAGATTCCTCACCTCATTTCGAGGTGAAAAGTTGCTTTCAAGGTATGTCCTAAAATGAATCCCCTCTGAGATACAGGGTGTCGAAAGTACGAAAAAAATTAAGGTTTAATTTGTTTTCTCCAAAATTCCCCAAGGAAAAAATTTTAAACTTGGTACACTAATCAAGGTTTATCAACTTGCTAATTTGAAGTTATAATTTTTTATTTTCGTAAACCAGTGGCGTAGTTACGATGGTATGTGGTCATATGTTCCTTCATAATTTCTTGGGAGAAGTGAATGGACAAATGAGCGTTTGTCATCAGTTCGGCTCATCGATACTCAACCTAAAAGTCATCATTCCATGTGCCTAAAAGGTTTCTGAGATAATTGAGAAAAACTGAAGACATAATTTCCTATGTCCAATAATCGCATAATGCTAATTTCTTACAACATTTCGGAATATGTGTCAACCTCCTGAACATTTTTTAATGTTGACAGAATCGGAAACATAGTACGGGTGAGTCAGAATGAGACCGATAACTCCATTTTTTCATTCATCATATTATTTGATCGAATCGATGTCGCGTATTCACTGATATGTTACCATACTTTCTTGCATATGATTGTTTTGACTGATCAACTGACAAACAAACCCAACCTCAAATTCATAATACTCCAATTGGATAAGAGATAAGGCCTGAAATAATTTTTGCGAAGAACTAAAGATAAGTACTCTCAATTTGTTGAAGTTTATGTTGGAGTATCATTATCTGATCGAATTATCTGGGAAAATATTATCCAATCAACATGTTTTCGATGAAGTAAAAACAATTATTGTGTATTAATATCTACTTAAATGTAGAAACGGTTTAGTGGGTACACTACATAGAAACAAACAAGGCATTAAAGCAAATGTTCAAATGGACCACCATTTTGTTCAATACACAATTGGCATCTCCGTATCATCGACTGTCGCACGCTTTGGAATATTCCTGGTGTATCCTGTATTAACGTACATGCTGCTAAAATTCTTGCCGTTAAATCTTCCACAGATTCTACAGGTGTTTCATACACTAGGGATTTAAGGTATCCCCACAAAAAAAAGTCTAGTGAAGTTGAATCCAGAGAACGTGCAGGCCAAAGTATGGGATCACGTCTACCTATCCAACGATCATGGAATGTTTGATCAAGAAATTGACGAACGATTCGATGGAAATGGGCCGGTGCTCCGTCATATTGATACCACATTCTTTGACGAACCAATAGAGGTACGTCTTCAAGTAGCCCAGGTAAAACATGTTCAAGATACACTCGGTAGTTCTGCCCATTCAAACAAGGAGGAAGAAGATATGGTCCAGCAATACGATTTTCGATAATTCCCACAAACATTTCATGCGGATTTTGTTCATTCCATAAATGACTGTTCCTACTCTTGAAATATCCATCTCTTGTGAAACATGCCTCATTCGCCGTGAATAGAACATATCTAGGAAAGTCGTTTGCTCCTTCATACATCCTCAAAAACCATCCACAAAAAATTCTACGGGGGCCATAATCACCAGCATCTAGGGCCATCACCTTCTGTAGGCGACATGGATACAATAGTTGTTCACGTGCTACCCGACTTACTGTTGATTGTGACTCTTGTAACCTATACGAAATAGCCCGAGTGCTGGTAGAAGGATCTGCTGCTAATCGTTCGAGAATTTGTTCCTCCGTAACAGTATCTCTTCTTGTTCTATTCGCACCACAATGATGTTTACTGAATTTAAAGGACCCCGTTTGCTTCAATCGTCGATGCATAGCTATAAAAGTAGTGAAATGTGGATGATGTCTGTTTGGATATCTATGTTGATATAATTCAGCAGCGGCTCTGGCATTTTCCCTTGTTTCACCATAAACGAAATGCATATCTGTATATTCTTCGAATGAATAATCCAGTTTGAAACGATGTTCACTGACTGAAATGATGGCAGATGGCTTGACAATAATACAAACTATTTCGGGTTACGGTCAATTATGTCTAATGTGTAAGTATCGATATATCAGTGTGTTTCTACCGGGAACAATGAAAAAAGGCTACGTTTCTTTTTAGTTCCAAATTTCGTGTATGTTTTATGCGTTGATCAGTGGTGTACTGAACAGCCTACCACAAACTAGCGTGAAAGGCTCGACTTTGCAACTAGTTATCACGAATCGAAAGAAACCATTTAAGTAGATATTAATACACAGTAATTGTTTTTCTTCATCAAAAACATGTTGATTGGATAATATTGAGAATGCCTTTGATAATGATACTCCAACATAAACTTCAAGAAATTAAGAGTACTTATCTTCAGTTTTTCGCAAACATTATTTCAGACCTTAACTCTTATTCAAGTGGAGTATTATGAATTTGAGGTTGGTTTCATTTAAAGTTGGTAATACAGTGAATCCCGACATCGATTCGATAAATAATATGATAAGAAAAATGGAGTTATCGGTCTATTTTGATCCGTTATTTTCCGTTTTCCCACATTAAAAAATGTTCAGGAGGTTGACAATATTCCGATATTTGTAAGAAATTAGCATTATGCGATTATTGCACATAAGAAATTATGTCTCTACTAAGGACATATCTTCAGTTTTTCTCAATTATCTCAGAAACCTCCACTTTTAGGCACATGGAATGTTATGACTTTTAGGTTGAGTATCGATGAGCCGAACTGATGTCAAACGCTCATTTGTCCATTCACTTGTCCCAAGAAAATATGAAGGAACATATGACCACATACCATCATAACTACGCCACTGGTTTACGAAAATGAAAAATTATAACTTCAAATTAGCACGTTGATAAACCTTGATTAGTGTACCAAGTTTTTCCTTCAGGACTCTTGGAGAAAACAAATTAAATCTTAATTTTTTTCGTACTTTCGACACCCTGTTTCTCAGAGGGGATGCATTTTAGGACATACCTTGATAGCAACTTTTCACCTCGAAATGAGGTGAGGAATCTGTAGTCAGAGTTTGTCGGTCTTACTCACCCTGTATATATATATATATATATATATATATATATATATATATATATATATATATATATCTATTAACGTAAAGAAATAGTTGAAAAAATATCACGTAACACTTTGAGAAGGTATTTCCTCTTAAAATGTGGAGGACTCGACAAACGAAAACATTACACTAAATTTCCTGTCCAAATTTCTATATAAAATGTTTTTCCCGAAAACTCTCGTCCGCGTAGAATTTCTTTTTTTCTATGTTTTCCTTTATGTTGTTCCATCTAGATTATGCTTTTGACTCCTTCCGCTTCCTGTTGTCCCGTTATCTCGTTTTGCCGTTATCCCGTTATCCCATTTTCCTGTTACCCCTTTCTTTCTTTATCCCGTTTTCCCGTTATCCCCTTATCCTGTCATCCCGTTTTTTCGTTATCCCGTTATTTCCGTTATCCCATTATCCCGTTTTCCTGTTATCCCATATTTTCTTTATTCCGTTATCCCGTTTCCCCTTATCCCCTTATCATGTCATCCCGTTTTTTCGTTATCCCGTTATTCCCGTTATCCCGTTTTCCTGTTATCCCGTTTTTTATTTATCCGTTAATTCCGTTTTCCCGTTATTTCCTTATCCTGTCATCCCGTTATCCAGTTTTCCCGTTTTTTCGTTATCTCGTTATCCCGTTATCCAGTTATCCCATTTTTTATTTATCCCGTTTTCCCCTTATCCTGTCATCCCGTTTTCCCGTTTTTTCGTTATCCCGTTATTCCCGTTTTCCAGTTATCCCGTTTTTTCTATAAAATAAAATAAAATAAAAAATAGAGATTGATCGTAGAAGGGTGAAAATTAAGAGTAATATGAATTTTTTAATTCAAGTCATGACGAAATAAAAATGAAAATCTTGCCAAAAAAATAGGGGTTGATCGTAGAAAGGTGAAAATTTAGGGTTGTATGTATTTTTGAATGCTGTATCATAAAAAAAATCAAAACAATTTTTTTTTTCCAAAAAATAAAAAATAAAGTTAGGGGGTGGACCACCCTTGACATTTAGTGGGATGATTTCAGAATATAAACCATCCAGGGCCCCACTCAAACGCATACAAAAAAATTCATCCAAATCGGTCCAGTCGTTTAGGAGGAGTTCAGTGCCACACACGTACAGTAGAATTATATATATAAAGATTGATCATTTACCTGCCGTTATCCCTTAGTTCGATCGTATAAGCATATTTCATTTTCATAGTTCCCTTGGCCCAATCGTCCGAACCACCTGAAGCTGGATAAAGAGTATTTCCCGCAGGTCCTATGGTATACGAGGGTCCGCCTACATTACGAATAGCTGCAGCCGCTTGTCGCGCGACCATTTCTAGGTCCTTGTAATCAGGGGGGACTGCCTTGCTGTACCCCCATGGGTAGAGAATATACTGCCCATATGAGTGGAATGAGACATAAGCTCGCCATTTGGCGGTAGTACCTGGAAAAGTATTGAGACTATAATATATTCCAAATCCCAGGATTAAACAAGTTTCAGGTATTCTCAGATGGAATTGGTTTATTCAATGTTTCACTACATTTGGATTTTCTTGGACTTTCTAGATCATTGGGAGGTCCTTCAACATGTACAGATAATATATATATATATATATATATATATATATATAATAATTGATTATGATCTACTATAACTAAAAAAATGCGATGTATTTTTGAAGCGTTTTTTATGACCTGACCAAAACTTCCACCCAAGATCGATTTTTTATTTTTTTCTGTTAATTTTTTGAATTACCTGATGTACTTTGTGTGAATGATATATGATTATAGTATTGACAGCAGGAATGGTAAGTATGTGAAAAGTTAGTAGAAGTGAGTGGTTTAAAAGTAATTCACGCTTATTTATTTATTGTTTTGTAATACCTTCATTTCCACATCATGTTCCACATCATAATAAAAACATGTTGGTGGGTTCAACAGTATGAAACATAATAGAAGAATCGAGGGGTGAGTTTCGAAGCAGGTTTTCAATAAAATTTTCAGGAATAAAACTAATACATTTTGGGAAATTAACTGTGAATAAACTTTTCATTATTTCTCCATGTAGAATAGATTCGAGTTGTTAAAATGTTTTTCCAATTGGTGCAATGGCTACTCATCAATCATTCATTCCAGCACAAATTGTACAGGATAAGGGAAATTAATGATAATGTGCAATTATATTAAAACGAATACTCAACGCCATTGTGACATTTGAATATACTAGAAGAGCAATTTCTTTCATTGAAGGACCAATTGAGTCCATTAAACAACTCCGTGATATCACCGATTTTTGCCGGACAGCGGTCATGGTCCCTATATTGTAGTCATTTTGAAGACGACGATCAATGGATGGGGCGACCTTATTGCTGCTCCAGAATTGAGATACGGCGATCGTTGAGGAAGCTCTACCGGGCACATATGAAGACACGAGAACAGAAGTCTGATGAATGTATGCAGAGGCCGATCCAGCTTGCTATCCAGATGTTCTGGCGGTGCAGATATTCACAAATTTATTAAGATATGTTGAAATACAAAAGCCTTGGGAGTGACACACCTCAAGAAATTCAGAAAAGCTTTGGTTTGTTCCTTGGAAGTGTAAACGGCATTCAATACCTCAAGGTCGAAAGAAAGAGCGTTATTGATCGAAGAACCACTTCAGTAGAATTTAAAAAAATCCGAAATCTAGGTGTAACAGCGCCAATAATCAACCAAGTGAAAAACATTTTCGCTGGGTCACCGAAGGAATGAGCAAACTTGATCCAGCTCAGAATAGACACCGGTCTAGCCCATCCAATTCGGGTTCCATCAAGTAGATTACCATTTGCAAAACAGCAAGAAGTAGAGCTCATTCATTTCTAAGTGGCGAAAATTAGGTTAATAAATTAGGTATTAATTTGTCTCACAACCATTTTTTCGAAATTTTCCGCGTTCAGAATCGAGGAGCGGCGATTAATCACCAAGACATATACGAAAATAACGAAAAAATGGTTGTGAGACAAATTGATGTCAAATTTACCTCCCTAATTTTCACAACTCAGAAACGAATAAGCTCTAGAAATGTTGACGGGAGATGAAAATGACCAACCAACCAAAGATGAGGTAGTCGAAGAACAACTGTGCTATCGTTATCTCGGTTGGTAGAGAAGTTTGCTATAATCGATGTAGGGAAGGATGAGTCTACGTCGATTTTAAGAAACTTGATGATGACAAGAAGGACAGCTACCCTTCACCCCGAAGTGGGCACACATGAAGACAATAAGGAAACTGCATTCATTACTGAATCATCGGAGCGGTAGATGACATCCACAAATACTAATATGGAAAAGAGGTTCTCATCAGGACCAAGCATGCGGTAAAAAACGAGGTTTCGGTATGTTTCGTCAGATGGTTCTGCAGTTCTAGTGAGTATTCTCAGAGGTGCCTAAAGATGACTCTGGTCCGACAGGTTGCTTCCGCGAAACATCCCGAAACAAAAAGCATCGAAAAACTTAGTCTCCGACGGGGCAGCGAGCACAAGTTGAAAGTGTGCCTCATGAAGATGAACCGTTCGTTGTAACGCGCATATACCGAAATTTGTTTATGTGTGTGAAGCCCGCCGTTCGTTGTAACGTGCATACACAGAAATTTGTTTATGTGAGTGAAGTCCGCCGTTCCCCCCAACGTGCATATACCGATTTTTTCATGTATGTGAAGTCCGCCGTTCGTTGGAACGTGCAAGTGAAAGCAAAAACAATAAGTGTTGTAAAATTACAGTTGAATACAGAATTGCTTTAGGCAAGACGCCTGTATTCAAAGGTTAAGTATCCTATTTTAAAGAAGAAGAAAAGCATCGAAAAGAGAACCGCCTGCTAAGAACGTTTTGGTAGCTCCCACCTTTGGTCAAACGACTATAAAAGTCGTGTTGCTACTAGGAAGTCAGTAAATTTCACAGTAAATTTAGCTGTGAATTTTAATTGTTTCATTTTTAGTCTGAGTTTGTTATTTTGGGGAGTTATTATTTCAAGGAGAGTGGATATTTCCGATTCGTAACAATATGCTTCTTTGTTCGAGTGCGTCGGTAATGTAATTTTCCAATTTATACTTTGGACTGTTATTTATATTCGGTAACTTTGTCAAGACTTTATCCCCTGCGCTTTTCAATACTGGACATATTTTTCGTCATGTGTCTGTTTTCTAATTAAATAATTCACCATTGCAATGAAATATGACATCTACTAATAATTCCAAATTTATTATGAATGAGTTAATGTGGATAATAGTTAGTTGAAGAAATATAAATATGTACGTGAGTAACATGTTGGTTGGTAGAAAATAATTTGTATCTAAACTAACTCTATGGAACAGACACACATACATGTTGTTGTTTTCTATTTTCGGCCCATGTGCGATGCTCATTGGTCAGCACCCTGATACGTCATCAAATGATGACGTTTCAACAAATAAATGTATATGATTCATAAAAAATTTAAAATTATCTTAGAAGCTATTTATTTGAAAATAAATTTTAGGACAAGTGAGTAAAGCATATCATTTAATCACGAGTCTGGATGTTAAGCTCAACCAGGCGAGTAATTACATGCGCTTTACTGACGTGTTTTAGATGATTTTTTCCATTTTCGCAGAAATTCAAAGAAATTATTGAAAAAGATATCACATGTATTTATTTATTACTCCTTAGAACATTACAAAATTGCAACCAGCCTAATAAGAATAAAAATCTGGGCTATACCGTTGCTTCTGTTGCATTTAATTTGGAAACCAGCCTATTCGATACGAATAATTCGACTCGTTGCTGCGCTATGAGCAATGTGTATGATGGTTGTTTATTGGTAACACTTTTAATCACTTGTGAAAAACATATTTTTAATCACTAGTGATTAGAACTACAACTTCTCTCACTACTTTCAGTTGAAATATATCACATTTTAGTCACAAACATGGAAAAAAAAATTGACGAAATATGTCATATGAGATGAAACAAAATCGTGGCCGTCAGCTTCTAGGAAACTGTACATATCTTACTAGAAATTGAGATTGGGATCCAGCAATAAAAAACATTAATTCACCTGTAATGAATTTACGAACTGCTGCAGTTTCTGGTTCTGAAAATGGTCCCGTGCCTCCGTAGGTTTCAGTACAGGGATTCTTCGAAGACCCTTGCCCTCCCCAACGATAGCTGAAAAATGAGATTTTTGTTAATGAACTTTTAAATACCTGAGAAGACAATATAGATAAAGAAGAGGAATTATATTTATATTATATTTATATTATATTTATAATATCATAATTGGGAATGTGGTGGAAAACTGGTCTCTTATGGACCTCAAAAGTAAACTGTGGTTTGTAAAGTAATGAAGTTCGGTTTTCCAGTTCTGCACTTTCTGTTTTTGCTTCTTTTCTAAAACTAGCTCTTTTTTTTAATCAGAGGAGAAGTGGGTTCTGTTTTCACTATTTTTTAGGGCAATTCAGTTGTAGAATTAATCGTTGACGTCGTTATGCTGAATTGTTAAATATACCTACTACTGTAACGTACGCGGTTTTCTATACCAGGTTAACTTCTGGAGGGAACAACATTAGGATGTTTATCAAGGACAGTTTTATTTTATATGGACATGTTTTTGAATATAATGGGAATAAATAGTTGTAAATTATTGAACTTCACTTTGAAATATTTATTAGAAAACTACTTACATAATAATATTGACATGGATACTAAACAAAAAATAATATACAGGACAATTCAATTTATTATTGTAATTCAACACCCCCACCCTCAATGCTAAATAGAAAAAATCAATCCATGCCCATCAGACTTGAACGCAGTCTTTCGAAATTGGTTTTCCTCACTGGTTTGGTCAGCATATCAGCAACTTGGTTCTCTGAAGATATGTACTGTACGTCAAACATATTTCCTCCCGTATAAAATGAAATTTAATATCGACATGTTTCATTCTCGTTTGATTCTCGGGGTTTTTGGCTACTTTGATTGATGACTGGTTGTCTTCAAATATCACGACTGGCCTTCGACTCTTCTGATCCAACAAGCTTCACTCATACTCTTACTCAAAGAGACATACTGATACGTCCCTGGCCTGTCTGTGAAATTAAAAACCCCACAACTGACTGACCATTGATATGACCCCGTACAGGGTGTTGTTTATTTAGAAACCCTACACTATAATTTACTTGGTTAAGATGTTGTTACCAAGTTTATGAAGGGATATACTGGGCGTGAATAATTTTTAGAAACTCACTGGCAATTTTTATAGAGCTCAATAAACATCGTCCTCCCAATATATAGATGTTATAAATTTTTAGAGGGCTGGAATCGTTCAAATTATAAACCTCGCCAATCTAGTTAAGGATACAATGCAAATAATTGAAGCACTTATAAAAACAAACAAACTATATTAATAAAAAACAAGATTACTTCGTTACAACAAATAAACACTATATGGTATGACATTCTAATCAATGCAACTTATGTACTTCCATAGTAGTACTAAGTACGGGTGTTGGTAGTTTGGTTCCCGTCAGGTAGTAAATTAGAAATATATTTGAGATGCTTGATAATAATATGTAATTTAGTTCTCAATCCCAAAAAGGTCATTAGTAATTTGGTTTCCGGGGACTACCTGCGTAATCCCTTGTTCGTGTAAGTGAAATTTCATTCGCAGAATATTACAGCAAAATGTGCCTTCAACTACAAATTTTATTGTATTAATAACAGAAGTGAACAGATAGTAATATTTTCGTGTAAATCAAATATTCAGATTTTGGAAAAAGTCACACAAATTTATTGAGATGGTACGTTTAATTATTGTGCGCAATTTTTTTGTCAGTTTTTTACTTTACACGGTTATTGTAATGGGCATTACATTCCATTAATTTTTTCATTGTTACCTAATATACGCGCAGATACGTATAAAAACTTATTTAAATCAATAATAAATATTTGTAAACATGTTTCAAATAAGTAATACAACCTGATTATTAATTGCATTACAACTGACGGTAAGTTGTATCAATTTTCTTAAGCCCCTGTATAAAAGAACTGAAATTTCAAGAATCTAACAATTTCAAAGTGACTAAGACGAACAAATTATTCCCTATAAACAATTCTAAATTAAAAAAATTTTCCAAAAATTTTAATAATTTAACAATCTAAAAAAATTAAGGAAACTATGGTGAATGAACAAGTACCATTCGGAATCAATTGTAAGAAAGTTCCACAAAGTCCAATGCTCACACATACTATTGCACAAAATATCTGAAAGTCTGCTAATTGAGAAAATGGTTTATTTTCTCAATTAGCAGACAGAATAATGAAAAAATTAAGCCTGATCTGATATTTCTGACTTCCCTCGTTCCATTTTATTTATAAATACGACTTGCAAAATTTTCACCACTTGGTATCTACTTATTGCAATATTTATACGACCTATTTATTCGAATATAATGGGAAGAATACATAGTTGTGAATTATTGAACTTCACTTTGAAATATTTATTAAAAAACTACTTACATAAAAATATTGACATGGATACTAAACAAAAAATAATATACAGGACAATTCCATTTATTATTGAAATTCAACACATGTGAGCTTAGGACCACTCATTTTCTGGTACCGATTTCCAATAATTGTAGAAATCCAACCTCAATGATTGCAATAATCCCCGATCTCACAGATTTCTCTATAATTCTAGTTCTAGCGCAGTTTGTAGTATGGTTGAAGTCTAATTATGTATTTTGTGCAAATTTATTATTTTGAATCGCATTAAATGCGATTAAAAATAATAAATTTGCACGAAATACAAAATTAAACTTTTTGGCACACAGCCCTACTACTCCCATTTAATATATTTGTGACATTCCCGTTTTATCGGAAACGATATAACCTTTTTTATTATCAACGGATCACTCTGCATTTAACTTTCATTTTTGAGTTCCTCCCACTAGTTCGAATTTACTGTCAAAACTAAAAGTTTTTTTTCTATAGAACGTAAAACTCTTTTACACATCCAGGTTGTAAAATACTTTTACAACAACTACAAAATGAATTCATATGACCCACCTTCATTAATAAGAAGCCTTCATCTGGTGCTGCCTCTTTTAAGAATTTCTCAATCTCCCCTTTAGTTAAAACTTTCAACTTCGTTGAACGATATCCTACACATATATTTTTCAGATATGGTACTAACTTGGAATATTTCTTTGTAATATATATATATTTTGTTTGACGTTTAGTGTTCTCTTCAGAGCTGAATATCTATATAGACCGTAACTTTGTCGGCTGCAATTTTATATTCAAAATATGCCAGTATATTTTCAGACATGTTTTTCAATTTCTTAGAATGATATCATTCCATAAAGCCTTTCTAATCAGATTCATATTGCGTGATCGATTTGCTGAGAGAGAAGTCCAGAAATTGCACTTTTTGCTGCTTCAGACACTTCACATGGTAAATCTTCTTCATCACTTATTGATAACATGTTTTGTTTTTATTCAATATTAGTGATACATTTATTGAATAAACTGCCACCAACGCATGATTTGAAAAATAGCGTGTTTTCTTAATAGATTTGTTGATTGTTTACTCAAGCTTGTTTGTTGCCTTGCTATTAATACTGACCCCCAAAAGAATATTTGATATTAAAATATATGCAATAAATTGTAGATGACATACATGTAAAATTAATTAAATGTATATGTCAATATTTTGTCTTGGCATTTTTAGTAGTTTTTGAACTGTGGTATACAGTTTTTGAAAAAACTTTCATTCTCGAATTCAAAAATATTATTTTGCAATCTAGCATCAAAAATAACTATTTTTGCATTTTCAACAATATATTATGACTTATATATTATTTGTTGAGCGTGTTACACCTTACTTTTGCATATATTGAACATTAAAGTTACGAAAAAATATGTCAAATGGTTCAAACAAATTTTTTTAAATATTCTCACAATAGATCACATATGTGGTGTTCATAAAATCAGATGTGGAATCATCTGCGACTGACTGATTAATATTAGTCACTATCTTCCATAGTTTGAGAAAACGAGGTATAGGAGGTATTTATGTTTAAAAGGAAAACATTCTCATTATCAGCTGAAGTTTGTAAATTAACGATTTTTCTGAAAATTGAAGTTATTTTTTGTAATATCTAACAGAAAACAACTACTTAACTACTTCCTCGGTTAAAGCAACGCTGGACATTAAACTACATCTGATAGATTGATTTGTTGAAAATAAAAACAGGATGTTCATAAAATCAGATGTGGAATCATCTGCGACTGAAAGATAAACTTTAGTCACTATCTTCCATCGTCAAGATAACCTCTTGTGGGGTAATCATGTTGAAAAGGGAAACATTCTCAATTGAATATCGATAGAAAGATTTTTCTGTGAATTGAAAATCCACGATTAAAATGAAGTTATTTTTGTGAATGTCTAACAGAAAACAACTACTTCCGCTAAAGCCACGCTGGACATTGAACTACCTCTGATAGATATTCTGAAAAGGCCTAACTCAAGAAAATCTGAAATTGAAAATTTGCATTTTCATTCAGATAGTTATTTGATTTTCATTCCAGTCTTAATTAAGAACTCATAAAGATGAATGAGGCAAAAAGAATGTTTTCCAAAGAGAGTACTCACCAGAAATCATTCGTAACATTGACGCAGGAGACATCGCATTCACTAGGTCTTCAATACATTTTTGTCGACGAAAATCTATTTCACGCTTCCACGATCATCAGGAAGACCGGAAGAAATGGGAAACACATTTTCAAGAAGCAATCTCACTTTGCAAAGATGGAAAAAGTTAGAATCATTTCTTATGGAGAGACACTTTGATGATCGTGGAAGCGTGAAATAGATTTTCGTCGACAAAAATGTATTGAAGACCTAGTGAATGCGATGTCTCTCCTGCTTCAATGTTACGAATGATTTCTGGTGAGTACTCTCTTTTGGAAAACATTCTTCTTTGCCTCATTCATCTTTATGAGTTCTTAATTAAGACTGGAATAGAAACTCAAATAACTATCTGAATGAAAATGCAAATTTTCAATTTCAGATTTTTCTTTGAGTTAGGGCCTTTCAGAATATCTATCAGATGTAGTTCAATGTCCAGCGTGGCTTTAGCCGGGGAAGTAGTTGTTTTCTGTTAGACATTCACAAAAAATAACTTCATTTTAATCGTGGATTTTCAATTCACAGAAAAATCTTTCTATCGATATTCAATTGAGAATGTTTCCCTTTTCAACATGATTACCCCACAAGAGGTTATCTTGACGATGGAAGATAGTGACTAAAGTTTATCTTTCAGTCGCAGATGATTCCACATCTGATTTTATGAACATCCTGTTTATATTTTCAACAAATCAATCAATCATACCCCATGACAGGTTTTAATGTCAGAAAACACTAATTTCAAAGTGTCTCTCCATAAGAAATGATTCTAACTTTTTCCATCTTTGCAAAGTGAGATTGCTTCTTGAAAATGTGTTTCCCATTTCTTCCGGTCTTCCTGATGATCGTGGAAGCGTGAAATAGATTTTCGTCGACAAAAATGTATTGAAGACCTAGTGAATGCGATGTCTCTCCTGCGTCAATGTTACGAATGATTTCTGGTGAGTACTCTCTTTTGGAAAACATTCTTCTTTGCCTCATTCATCTTTATGAGTTCTTAATTAAGACTGGAATAGAAAATCAAATAACTATCTGAATGAGAATGCAAATTTTCAATTTTAGATTTTTCTTTTGAGTTAGGGCCTTTTCAGAATATCTATCAGATGTAGTTCAATGTCCAGCGTGGCTTTAGCCGGGGAAGTAGTTGTTTTCTGTTAGACATTCACAAAAAATAACTTCGTTTTAATCGTGCATTTTTCAATTCACAGAAAAATCTTTCTATCGATATTCAATTGAGAATGTTTCCCTTTTCAATCTGATAGATATTGTGAAAGGACCCTAACTCAAAAGAAAAAATCTGAAAGTGATAATTTGAATTTTTATTCAGATAGTTATTTGATTTTCGATTCCAGTCTTGATAACTCATATAGATAATTAAGACTGGAATAGAAAATCAAATAACTATCTGAATAAATATGCAAATTTTCAATTTCAGATTTTTTCTTTTGAGTTAGGGTCCTTTCTCAATATCTATAAGATGTAGTTCAATGTCCAGCGTGACTTTAGCCAAGGAAGCAGTTGTTTTCTGTTACATATTACAAAAATAACGTAATTATTGTCGTGGATTTTTCAGTTTTCGGAGTAATCGTTCTATTCAATAGATAATGAGAATGTTTCCCTTTTCAAGACTACATGTACTTCCTAGTAATTTTCGAATTAGCCATTTTGTTTTTTACAAATAACTAACGTTAATTTTTTGGGATATACCTTATATAAAGAAGCCAAACAGTAGGTATATATATATATTTTTTGACGTAATACCTACCAAAGCCAGGCGTGACATTCAATTTGTTTTCTCAGATAAGATTTCTCGCCAATTCAACAATTGTAAGCCATATGTATTCTTTGAAAAATCGGAGATATCATAATTATGAAAGGTATTCACAGATTCAAATAGTGTAAACGTTAAATTTAGTAACAAATATTCCAAAGTAATTCCTCATAGCTTCATTTTTTCTCCCACTCTACTCGTCATTCATTAGTTAATCTAAAGGAATGCATGTTCGCAAATGTCTTACTATTGTGTGTCATGAAGGTCTCCATTAATGGAAGACCTTGGAAAATATATAAAAATATTTACAATGATATCAAACCCCATTGTTTAAAACACTTATTTGCATTGGTTTTGCATACAAGCATCGAAATGAAACAATCTCAAGTATGTATATGTTTTCTCGTCATCACAATTAGAAATAAAAGTTATCAAATATATTCAAAAGATCTAAAAACTGACATCAGAGAAGTTGAAAGAACAAAAAATAGTAGTTTATGTAACAAGTTCGCAAAGTGAGGCTTTAGCGGAAGATTATTTTCGCTAAAGCCATTTGCGCACGTGTTGCATACAACATTTTTCTGTATTAGCTTTCCAAATAAACAGAACAGAAATGCCACATATATTTTCTCGCCATGTCTACATTTTCAATCACTATCCATACGGTAGTGCAAGGAAGTTGTGCAAAAATCTAGCAAGCGATTGTTTATCAATGACACATTTGTCAAATGTTTGTCCAAATATTAGTGTTAATTTTTCATGAAATTAGCATTCAATATCGAAGAAAACGTGTGCTGTCACTACGAAGTATCAATTAATCTATAGTTCATTGCGTCTCCTGGAACGTTTGTAATATGTTAATCATAAATTTTCTGAATAAACAAAAATAGTCCGATAAAGTGTTGCCATGACGACTTTACCGGCCTAGTCCGGTAAAGTGGCCTTTTGCGTACTCTTTTCGGTATCCAAAATGGGCATTTAGTTGAGCGTGTGCAAAAAAAACTTATACCACTCACTACCTTAAATATTACTAATTGTTTAAAAAAAAGTGCGCAGTTGACAGTCCAATTTTCAAAGCTATGAGAAATATTATCTGAGTCTTTAGATCACTATTACAGAAAATTGTATTCAAATTGGTTGAATAATAAACGCGCACATACATGCTTCTGATCAACTCTGTAACACAAAAATTTCCTAAGATCCTTCGCTGTAAGATCACTATACAAAAATTTGCATTCAAATTGGTTGTAGAGAAAATCGCGGATATACAAACCCTTCAGTTAAAAGGTTTATGGGAGCAAAAAATCGGAGACCTGGTTTCCGAGGTACATTTTTTACAATTCCAGAAAATGTCAAAGATATAATTTAGTTCCTGGAAATCATGGCTCAATGGTGGCAACATGTTGTATAATCAAATATTTGTTTGTCACATCGCGAGTCCCATAACCATACTTTTAATTTCTCCTGATTGATTCATTATCTCCGAGCCGAAACCGCTGAAGCTATGAATATGAAATTCAGTCATTAGTTTCATTTCATGATGTAGAGACCCAATAAGAAGGGATTTTTTACAATGAGAATATTTGATAAATTTTTCTCTATGAATCTGTTACTTCAAAAAAACGGCAAATTAAGGTCTTTTTAATTAATTTCTTTGCTTGAAAATATTTTAGGTTGATTTTAATAGAATTGAGGACGTCACAACAACACCACTTTGAAAAACACCTGCACTCGACTCACTAACTGTTTCCTTATTTTATTCTCAGTATTCGTCTATATTTAGTAATTGCATGTATCTAATAATGTCTGTTTTTAAAATTATGTTAAGGATTTCAAACACATAAAAACTAACTTTTGGTAAGTCCTCCCAAATTTTTTCATTATTATCCTTGTCAATGTATAATAGACCGTAGCAAGTAATACAAACAAAGTCTATTGTTACAGAGCCCTGACGATGAATTAAATGTAATTCGAAACGTTGGCAATAAAAACAATAGTTTTTCTCCGAATTTATTGATCCACATCCCAACCAAACCTCCAGAAAAGTAAACTCAGAATCACAAAACTTATCAGTTATTGGTAAAAACTACCCCTATTATGAGACAGGTTATCGGTATCAGGAGAATGAAAATTGTCATGAGGGTTAAATTCTAGGGGTACGTACGTAATAAGGGATGTTTTCCAAAATTCGAATCCTAAGGGGTTTAAACTACCCCCTGAAGATTTGAATAATAATTAACTTTTCAACGCGCCATTTTTATTTTATATTTTAGCTTTAAAATAAAAAATCTTGAAACTTTAACGCTCTGTAGATCGGTAACGAAGCGTTTGCGGTTTATGCAAAAAAGGCTTATTTTGATCTGAAAAATACGCCCCTGAAATCTTGATACTGAATTTGGAAACACCCTGTATGAGGTAAAAGAATCTACCATAAACCAAAAACTAACATAATAAAAATTAACATAATGGTATGGTCGAAGTTCTCTGATGTGTTACAGAATTGTACTTTGCTACATGAAGCATATTTATAAAGTGAATGCTCACCCAAAGTTCCTATTTAGATCAGTTCCAGAGCACTGTCCTGATCTTGCTCGATTTTTCCTCCATAATCTATCCACTGTATGAGAATATTCATAACCATCGGGGTTTAGCAAGGGTGCTATGTACCAGTCGATATTCCGCATGTAATGAGGCTCATTTTCGAAATTCAAGATTATGTGGTTGATGATGTACGTTACTACAGCAGGAGTTATCCATTCTCTAGCATGTATACCACCGTCGATCCAAATTGCTTTATTCGAGGAGTTTCCGTTGGATATTTTCAGTAACTGTAAAATCATAGATTATTTATTTCATGGAATGGTTTGGAACATTCTTCGAATTTCCGATGTATACTCATAATCAGATGACTATTAATGATGTCTCAGGACCAGTATAGTGTTTCTCTCGACAAGAGAATACGTCTCGTTTTTCCTTTTTCTCACTTAAAAATGTAAATATTAAGGCTGGTAGATAGTTCTATATTTTTTGCCAAATGAATCACGGGATTACGACGCAGTATTGGCGCCATCCTACCAGTATATTTTTTTATTCTCAAAATTTTGACTTTTATTCTGAAAATTTTGTCTTTTTTTCAAAATGTTTATGTTCTTTTTAAAAATTTTGCTTTTTTTACCCAAAATGTTGAGATTTTTTCTCAAAATTTGTTGAACTACCACACCGTTTTGCAAACAGTTCGAATGCATTCATTAATATCCACGTAATTGCCATATCCGTTTCTTCCTTTAGAAAAAAACGAGTTGATCTACGTGATCTTTCTTCTATTAACCCCAGTGATTTAAGACGTCTTTGTAATGTCCTGCTGATGAACTTGTGTACTAATTGCAAGTATTGGATACTTTCCCCGTAATTCAAAGCAAGAAAGAAATATCGTTTTATGAGTACATCGGTGAAACCCAGAAAGAAACGCAGGAGAGAAAAAAAAATAAAAATTTAAGAAATAAGTCAGAGTATACTGGATTTAGCAAAATTTTTCAACAAAGTGGAGGCCACATTTTTCAACCGAATGGAACAAAATACGGCAAAAAATATTTTCCATCAATGCCTCTAACAAGTTCGAATCAGTCAAGTAGTTTCAAAATGGCGGCTGTTGAAAGTCTGAAAAAATCCCAAACTATAGATCTTTTGATAGAACTTCATGAGCTCCACAACTTTTATACGCAAAGTTTTTCTCTAAGATGTACACACTCACAAAAATCGCTGTAAATATTACAATTAATGAAAATTAATAATTTTCTCCTTTCATTTGAGCTTCATTCGTTCGTGTCAATCAGATACTATTGAGTTTTTTTTTCCGCCGACAAACAGAGCATCATTGTATTTTAACATTTCCCGATTTTAAAGTTATATTCGTTAGCTTGATTGATGGCATTTTCAGAATCAATAAATAAATTCTAAAATCTACCTTTCAACTGGCCGCGCCATCGGGATTTTTCATTTTTATATTTATCATAGACTCAGCCGGATTTTATAACTGAAATACACATGGATATAAGAAACTTACAAATAAATATTTTCTTACATATAATTATGTTGCTTTCATGTTATAATAATTTTTAATACTAAGTAGATTTTTTGAGAAAGGAGTAGAATGAGATGAGAAAAAGATTATGTTTTTTTATTTTTATATGGTTACTATATATAAATGTAAGAAATTATAGTCAAGGGAAAAATTAATTTTCAAAACAACACGAATTTAAGTAAAAATATATTACAAATATGTTTTTTTTTATTTCTGTTTCTCAACCGATTTTCACAACAGATACGTCAAAACACTTCAAATAAAAAGCTCTTCCATTTTCGTTATGAATACTGTACATAAGAAGTTTTGTTACAGTGTAACAGTATTATTTTCAGATTTTAAGGAATATTAATTTTCATAGAATTCAGTAAATCAAATCTAATCTAATTTGTACTGGGCTTGTGGGCTAGGAGCCACTTCAGTGCGACCTTTGCAGATCTATATTATGTTAGAGTTCCCTGTCTAGCCCGTCCTTGTTCCTAGACTCCATAGGTCAAACCTTGAGTCCACCATATATTGGGGGGGGGGTTTCCTCCCGTATCGTTGAGAACCTTAGCCTTGTAAGGCCTTGACAGTAGCACAGTATGTGCGCTGAGGTTTCCTTCTCGTCTTGACAGAGCTTACATGTAGTTGTGTCTGCCAGTCCGATGTTATTCATTTGTTAGTTGAGTCTACAGTGCCCTGTCAGGAGCCCAACCATGATCCTGGTTGATCTCCTATTCTGGCTTAGCAGGTACTCTGTGAATGTTGGCGATGGTTCCTTGATGAACTCTTTGGCCTGTCTCATGCCCGGCGCCTTGTTCCACCATTCTTGAGATTGATCTTTCAACCAAGTACTGTTTTGTGTTGTGCTCCTTCTCGGGCTAATCAATCGGCCTCTTCGTTTCCCTTGTAGCCTGGCACTCAAGCCAGAGATAGTCTGTTTTGACTACCTACCTTTTGTAGGGTTTCCAAGCAGTTCCAGACAAGTTTAGAGTTGAAAAAGGAAACATTCTCAATTAAATATTGAATAGAAATATTTTTGTGTAAATTGAAAAATCCACGACAAAAATGAAGTTTTTGTTTGTGAATATCTAACAGAAAACAATAACTTCATTTTTATAGTGGATTTTTCAATTCACCGAGAAATATTTCTATTCAATATTCAATTGAGAATGTTTCCTTTTTCAACATGAATACGCCACAAGGGGTTATCTTGAACGATGGAAGATAGTGACTGAAGTTTATCTTTCAGCGCAGATGATTCCACACCTGATCTTATGAACATCCTGTTCATATTCTCAAACAAATCAAGTTTAGAGTTCATTCGCATAGAGCCGCTTGGCTGTCAGAGTATATGGAAATGGTCTTTTCCTCAAACTTTTACCTTAGTAACTCCTCTGCACAGTGATGTATCGCTGCAACTTCTTCCTGGAATATCGTCACATGTTTGCCTAAGCTCAGTGAGACTCGTGTCTTTGGCTTGGGTAAATATATTCCTGCTTCCTTCTTTGGTTTTTGAGCCGTCTGTGTAGCAGGCTATTTATGCATAAATTTGAAGTCCTCCCTTCCATGCCTCTCTGTCTGCTATGACTGTTTTAAAGTTTTTCTCGAAGCTATACTTGGGAAGCATCTCGTCCGATGGCAGTCCTATTAGGGGGTCGATTTCCAACTCTTTACATAGATCGTTATACGCTTTGCCGTGCAGTCTACTTATGGGCTGGCGACTGACCTGGCTTCGCCTTGTATGTATACACGAAGTAGTGGTAGGTTCAGCAGGACTTCTATGGCGGCTTTTGGAGTGGTCCTCATAGCTCCCGTGGCAGCCAGACAGGCTTGCCTTTGGATGCCGCTTAGCCTTCGGATCGCTCCAGCCTGCTGAGTCTTTGGCCACCATGTCACCGAACCGTATGCTATCATAGGTCTGATGACCCTGCTATATAGCCAAATGATCATTTTTGTTTGTAGCCCCCAGTTTTTTCCACACATTCTTCTGCATAGGTTGAGGGCTACCGTGCTTTTTTAACCGACGAAATCAAAAAGGAGGAGGTTCTGTAGTCGACGCGTATATTTTTTTGAATTATTTTTTGTTGATTCCATGTCGGCTTGTGGTCAAAGATGACTCCCAAGTATTTTGCCTCTTGGGCAATTGGAATTTCTACCCCGTTCAGAACTGGTGGCTTGAGTCCTCTCAGTACTTTATTTTTTGTAAAAGCTACTATTGTGTTTTTTTGGGGGTTCACAGTTAGTTCCTCCTGACACCACTTATTTATTAAGTTAAAACAGTCTGCGTATGCTCCGAGACGATTCCTGAAAATTTGCCTTTTGCAATAATTGCAAGATCATCGGCATATCCTAAGCATTACATGCCTTTGCTTGCCATGCTTCACCAGTAGTTCCTCTTCTAGCTTAGCCCACAGAAGAGGCGGTAGTACCCCTCCTTGTGGGCATCCCCTACCTGCTGTGTGGTTTCGCCTATGGTTGATATGATTACCCTTTTGACCAAACTGGCGTTTACCCATTGACACAGGAGGGATGGGACCCCTTTACTTTCTAGAGCTTTGGTAATTGACTTTATAGATGCATTGTTGAAATCACCCCTCGATATCGACGAAGGTCGATATGGCTATCTCTTTGACCTCCAGGGATTTTGTTAGTAGCCTGTTAAGATCATCCAGTGCCAAGTCTGTTGACTTGCGTCTGGCTGATATGCGTATTAGCTTTTGTTGAGAGGGTTTGTTTTTTTAATACTTCGTCTCTATATTAGTCTCTCCAGAGTTTTCACGGCTATCCTCTGAACATCACTAAGAATATGTATTAAATACATTAAAATATATTACGTGTAAGTTGTTTATTCAATAGACGATACATTTTCAATAGTTTGTACATAACAATTTCTGATGAGAATATTTTCTTGTTTAATAATTTTAAGAGGGTGATTTTTGAGTAGTTGAGTTTTAGTTTTTGAACTTAATTTTTATTTCATACTTTTTAAAGCGTGATTTTTCAGTAGTCGGGTTTTAGTTTTTGAACTTGGTTTTATTTCATACTTTTTCGAGTGTGATTTTTCAGAAGTCGCGTTTTAGTTTTTGAACTTAGTTTTTATTTATTTGTAATTTAATATGTTTTCTGGTTATAAAACGTATTTCTTTAAAATTTAAAGTTATAATTACTAACCAATTGTTTGATGATGTAATTATTTACAAAGTTTAGATTTTTTTTATAGTGTCACTACAGCTAACATAATAAGTATTTATAATTACATCGTAAAGAATTAATTTGAAAACTGAAAATATTCAATGAAGAAATATTAATTGTAGTTCTACCTATAACGTATCCACAGTATTATATCCTAATACACAAATTGAACGTAGAGTATCAACTTAAAATAGCGAAACGAAGATCGTAAATGTAATTGTAAGGACACTTTGATAGCTCCGGCTTCTCCCCTGCGTGTTCGGGTACACATCGACACAACCAGTATTTACTATAGCAATGAACAACATAAGCCTAAAGGCATGGTCATTAAATGGGAGTTTTAGCCAGAAATATTACTGTTGCCGCCTTCACCGCGTGGAGGTACTCCCAGCTTATGTCATTATTATTACACACGTTTTGTTTTTTTTATATAATTTTAACATGTGTACCATAGTCTTTAATGGAATACGTTTTTATTATATATGCATTTTGGGTAGGTTTGGAGAGAAATTAACTCGAACTAGACTACTCGACTTCATCACTATACAGTGCTTCTCGAAAGTTCCCTCCCCCCTCTTATTTTTGGAACGATTATACATAAACAAGTGAAATTTGGAAACTGAATATTAAAGGTTGTAAACTTCCCTACTAGTGATGATAGATGACGAAACCGTCAAAGATGACGTCACAATGCCATTGTGACCAATAATTTTAAATGGAACCCTACGGCAAGCGACACCTCGAAAAGGTATCGAAAAAACCTATTCAATGATACTAATTTTGTTTGTGTTTTTGGCAGTTTTGGCAACTCGCTTTTAAAAAACGCAAAGCTGTGATGAATTAAATCAGTTAATACTAAAATTCCAAATTCAAGCTCCGCCTCTGGATAGTTGTCAAATAAGCTGACGTTTTTGTTAGTCTCCCTAATTCGACGTTTTTGTAATTGTCCAAGTTTTTGTACATTTAATAATTTGTGTATTGTTGATCGAACGTTTAACTGTTTTAGCAGCTTTTGGTACTATTAATATTTTTGTACATTTTGATAATTTGTTGAACTGTTGTGAGCCGAACGTTTGAGTGCTTCAAGAAGCGAAATGGTACGTGCTTTAGGTCATGAAGTAGCAGCGATCCTAATTCTTGGTGAAACTGGACAAAATATTCATGCAGCAGAACGCATTTTTAATGAGAGGTTTCCCGATCGCCCCGTTTCGAGGACTTATTTAAGGGAGCTTCTTCGTAAGTTTGAAACAACGGGTAGTATTAATGATGCGAAACGATCTGGCAGACCACAAATTTCTGATGAGAAAAAAATTGATATACTGGCAGAAGTAATAGTTAATCCTACTTCTTCAACAACTCACGTTGCATCTACCTGTGAAGTCAGTCGAAGTACAGTACACAGGGTGTTGAAAAAAAAACAAATTTCATCCATACAAATTAAAAATGGTTCATCAACTCTCAGACGACGACCCAGACCGAAGACTAGAATTTTGAGAAAATATGGAAACTAAAATTAACCTACAGCTAGACTATGTCAAAACAATTTGTTTTAGTGACGAAAGTACTTTCTATCTAAATGGAAATGTAAATACACAGAATGTGAGGTATTGGAGTGACGCAAATCCTCACCTGTTTCGTGAAACATATACCCAATTTCCCCAGAAGGTGAATGTTTGGGCAGGTATCCTGTGGAACCACATCGTTGGGCCTCTTTTTTTAAATACTAATTTAACTGGTGAGGTTTATCTGGAGCTGTTGCAAAACGCAATTGAACCGTTAATCCTTGAAATTTTGAAAGATAATCCAGATGAATTCGGCAATTTGGAAATAACATTCCAACAGGATGGTGCTCCTCCACACTATTACGGTGCAGTAAGACGGTATTTGGATGAGGAGTATCGTGGTAGATGGATTGGACGACGAGGTTCAATGGAGTGGCCAGCTCGATCACCGGACCTCACACCTTTGGATTTTTTTCTGTGGGGGTACCTTAAATCGAAGGTTTACGCCACTGAACCTGACAATATTGACGTTTTAAAACAACGTATTGTTGCAGAATGTGAGGCTGTTTCCGCAGACACATTTGCAAAAGTACGAGAAGAGTTTAAAAATAGGATATTCCACTGTCAGGAAGTAAATGGAGGTCACTTCGAGCAATTTCTTTAAGTAGATACTGATTCTTAAATCTGTAATTAATATCATACTGAATGGAATTTAAATTTTAATGTTTACTAATGAGTCATTAAAACTGCCATAAACACAAACAAAATTAGTATCATTGAATAGGTTTTTTCGATACCTTTTAAAAGAGGTATCGCTTGCCGTAGGGTTCCATTTGAAATTTTTGGTCACTATGGCTTTGTGACGTCATCTTTGACGATTTCGTCATCTATCATCACTAGTAGGGAAGTTTACAACCTTTAATATTCAGTTTCCAAATTTAACTTGTTTATGTATAATCGTTCCAAAAATAAGAGGGGGGAGAGGACTTTTGAGAAGCACTGTATACTATTATTAGAAGTGGCAATTGAAAGAACAGTGCGGAATTCAAAGGCATCATGGATCGCAGTCCGAATATCTTGAATTTTATTGAGGAGAAAAGTTTTTTAACTTTGCTATAAATTTTAATCACTACATGGTTTACCTGAGAGATCACCAAGTTTGGGTATATTTCATTAACATATCTGAAACTTTTTATCAATGGAAGATCAATAATTCGTGGATCAATCAATCAAAAATACTTATTAAAATGATTGAACTCAGTGGAAAAATGTGAAATTGGGTCTAGGTACACTTCCACCCAAATTTAGGCAGAGCTGTTCCCATACGAATTCTGCGGGGTGCTTTGCACGAATTAAAAAAAGCTCTCTTTACATTGATAGTAATTAAAATATCTTACCTTGATGGGTTTGCCCAGAACGGAGTTACCTATGTTGCGCAGAGTACAAAGATCTGGGTATGTTTCGGATAAATATTCTAGGTATTCATGAATATCTTTCAACCTATGATATGCTTGCCAAGTTAGTCGGTAACCTGAAATTGAGATTCGTTTGAAAATATTGGTTTCCCACTTAACATTCTAGATTTCAATAATATGAGGTTGATGAAAGATAAAAAATTGTATATTTTGTTATTCGGATTAAACACCTCTTTTGGTTGAATAGAGATTTTTTCGTGACAAAAATACTACCAGGAAACCGACTAAGCCATCATACGTAAAACGGTCCGTAGTTATATCCAGTTATGTTTCCTACTCGCAAGTGTCATTGCTAAATTTGTTATAAACATTTGAATGCAAAAAATCTTTTTTTTTACACGCTTTATATTAGCTTCACTTGTATGTTTGTTTGTAACCGACTCCTTTGGGCGCGATTTTGACCCACTTTAAACGGTCAGATTCCATTAAAACTTTGTAGATTTATCGAGGACCGATGACAATTCACTAATTTGATAAGATTATTCCACTTTTTAATTTACAAAAAATAATGAAAATAATAGTTTAAAAAAAACTAAAAAAACACGTTTCATAAATAAACCAAACTAAAAAGTAGGAAATAAATAATAGTTTAAAAAAACTAAAAAACATGCTTTTATAGAAAAACAGACTAAAAAATTTAAAATAAGAAAAAAAAAATATTTTATTTAAAAAAAAAGCGTGGGGTGCATGGTATCGCCTCGGCCAACAATTACCTGTGATCTGAGACATTTCTTAATTTACTGCCCTAGATGTGTAATGTTTTATATAATTATTGATACCATGCACCCCACGCTTTTTAATTTTTTATTTTTTTTTTCTTATTTATTCAATTTTTTTAGTTTGGTTTTTTATAAAAGCGTGTTTTTTAGTTTTTTAAACTATTATTCATTTGTTTTTCGCTTGTAACATGAAAACTAATGAAGCGATATAGATGCCTTCGATCGTATTATTAGTAACGGAGAAAAACTGGAAAAACCAGAAAAAAATCAGCGTTTTTAAAAAAATTCATTACTTTGCCATTTTTTGAGATGCAGTGCTTTCTACGACATAGTAGTGATTGATATGTACTTTGTGTTTGAGAAATTGAGGAGCTGTCGAATCATAAGTTTTGGCATAATTCCAATCTGAATTTTTCAACGCACTTTATTGCAGCAGACCTGGATGCTCCATAGGTGGTCCGATGTCAAGTTTTCTAAAAGATTTTGACAGAAGAAGTATAGTATAGTCAAACCATTTACAATTGAAGAAGCATAAAAAACAAGTTTCCCAGTCTTGAGGCGGAATCCTTTGAGCAGAAGAGGCGGAGATGACTAATTTTATTTAGATATTTAAATATTTTATCCCAGACCAGAGACGCTACTGGCTTTTATTTACTCAGGCCTCCTAAACACGTATATAATTGGTGATTTATTAGTCCAACGTATAGACACACCTACAAGCATTATCATTGGCTTGCGATCCGTTTTGACTGGCTGCTGCAAAACTAGACAGCTGTCACTTAAACCTACGTTGACAAGCGGCTCTTTTGATCTTCTTTCGATCTACCGTTCGCCGACGGAGAATGTTTACGAGTAGTACATATTATTTTTCGTTCCGTTTCTTCGCATATACGCTCGTGTTAGCGAAGTGAGTTTTTGATTTGCTCCCTGCTTCTGCAATTGAAAATTGTTATAGTTTTCCCAATATCAATTGCAGAAGCATAGAAAAGTCTTGCGGCGAAATCCTGTGAGCAGCAGTCGCGGAGATAACTAATTTTATTTAGATATTTTAAGATTTTAAAAATACTTCATAAATAATGAAAAATGAAAAAAATTAAAGACAAGCTTTTATTTATACAAATACATTAAGAAAGAAAAATAATTTCTTTCATTGTTTGATGTAGGTTATTATTATATCCTAAAACGTATTTCGATCGGCACACACCAAGACCATAGACGCTACTGGTTTTTAATCTTTCAGAGCTATTAAAACACAAATATAACGCGTGATTTATGACCTCCCGTCGTATAGACACACCTGCCAGCATTGATGTCCGACCCGATTGGCTAAGACGAATCGGTTGTAGAACAGACAGCCGTCACTCAAGTCCACGTTGACTATCGGTTCTTTTGATCTACCGTTTGCCGACGGCGAATGTTTACGAGTAGTACAGATTATTTTTCGTTCCGTTTCTTCGCATATACGCTCGTGTTAGCGAAGTGAGTTTTCATTTGCTCCCTATAGAAACAGCTTCTGCAATTGATATTGGTAAACTATACTACGAAACGTCTATTCTCATTTTGCGTTTAAATGCTGCGAAATAGGTGAGACATACTTGCAAACATGGCCGAAAACAGGCGAGTGCATAAAAGCGGCTCAGGAGTGGGGATAGAGCAGCAGATTCATAACGGGAGCAGCGCGTTTGTATTACTATATATATACGCTTCCCCGCGACTGCTGCTTTACCCCCACTCTTGAGCCGCTTTCATGGACTAGACGGTTTTCGGTCATGTTTGCAAGTATTTCTCATCTATTTCGCAGCATTTTGACGCAAAATTGAAATCGGACCACTTATGGAGCATCCAGGTCTGCTGCAATAAAGTGCGTAAAAAAAATTGCAATTATGCCAAAACTAATGATCCGACATCGCCTCAATTTCTCACACATAAAGTACATATCAATCACTACTATGTCGTGGAAAGCCTGCACTACAACTCAGCAAGTGGTGGAGTCATGAATTTTTTTAAAAACGCTGATTTGTTCTGGTTTTTTCGGTTTTTCTCTTTTACTAATAATCCGATCGAGTTTCGCTAAAACTTTTTTCTTTTGTTTTTTAAGTCTCTACAACTTGTCCATTGAGGGCATCTAGATTGCTTCATGTTACAAAAACTTAAAAAAAATTAAATGCTTATAACACATTTAGCAATGACACTTGCGAGTAGGAAACATAACAAGATATAACTACGGACCGTCTTTCCTATGATGGCACAGTCGGTTTCCTGGTAGTATTTTTGTCACAGAATCACTAGAGCAGAAAATCTCTATTGATTGGCAATAACAAAATGCAATGTAATAGAATATGTATGCGATAAAGTGAAATGTTGAATCAAGACAGCGATTTTCAACGAACATTGTTTAGACCACCAAATCATCATTATAGAAGCTTGTCGAAGATAAATTTATATAAAGAAATTAACATTACCGCTGAGTTCTTTCTGATACTCTAATGTTTTGTTCAGAAAAAAATACCCACATTTCTCATACAAACTCTTGAAAATTATCTTTGTTCTAATACTTTCGTTTAAAATCATCTCAAAATGAGATTTATTATGAAATGGGATAAGGGGAAAATAGTAACTGTATAGTAGCATTTAATGAATTGAAAATAAGATTGGTTTGTATACAATCGGGTCAGATCGATAGATTCTCTGATGGTTTGGTAGTTAAGAATATTGGTAGTAAAAAAAAATTATTCCAGTAATCTAAATGAAGTATTGGAATTAAGACCATTCAGAAACGAAGATATCGGTGGGATCATTTAAGGAAAAGGAATATGGTAACATTGGCGTACGATAAGTATTATAGTTTTGATTTTGGGTAAATTGAGCGTTTTCATCAGTAACTACATCGTAAGTTCCAAAATCCTCTAGGCTTCTACTATTTGAACTCTGAGCTTTCTAGCTACTCTTACTTCAATCCATAGTATAAACCGTGAAAGATGAATAGAAGAAAGCTATTTTACACATTCCAACAATTTCTTTAAGAAGCGTAATGAATTGTATGGCCTGTTTGAAAATCCAATTCTTGATTGTGAGTAATACAATTATATATAAACCACTTACCCTTTCGGTCTTCTGTATCATCGAAAATCGATGGATTTTCTTCGTCAATTGCCTTTTGCAAATCATTTATCAATACGTCATAATTGATATTTTTGTCAGTCAGAATTGCTTTAACTTTGTCAAGATTTTCAGGTTTAACTAAAATATCAATGGATGTTGTATTTCCGCCCCAAGTACTTATATCTGCAAAAAAAATAATTACGGTTGCTTTCCCTTGATTAGGTTCCTAATGTGATTATAGGAAAAAGGTCGAAATGAACAAACAATTGGAGTTTGCCTTGGATAGCCCACTTTCCGAATGTCTATAGTTTTTTGTTCAACATTATTTTGATGGAAATACAGAAACATAATAAAATACAGGTGGTATTTTTCACTTCCTAATATAAGAATTGGTTTTCCGGATATTTCAATCAATAGTACTAACCTCGATCGTCCTTCAGCCTTGATAACACTTCAATTTTATCCCTGTCATCCACGAAAGTTTTCCATAATTGATTGCCCGTATACAAAACTCTTGCAGAACGCTCTGATTCGTTGGATTCTACGGTATTTTCTTCATTTTGAACCTCAACATTTTTCACAATAGGTACAGATTCTTCTTCTAAAACATCTTCGATATTAAATACGTTTTCTCTATTTTTATCCTGAGGTGGGTCTGAAAAAGAAAAAACAAACCATATGGATGTAGAAGACTAGGAGAATTTAGGATTTGTCCATCCAATATTTCATGTTTTATTCGGAAAATAAGTGTTAGTAAATACTCTTTTTTTTCAATACCTTCGTTGAATAAAAATGTACTCTAATTTTTTATTTTCCTTTTCCTAATTGCCTAGTTTTTAAAACATTTTATTGAAACAAACTTATTCAGAAGATTTCCTCAAATTTTGTATTTAATAGTTAGCTTCTTGGTCACCGGTCAAATTCAAGTAATATCTCAGTGACATGACTTCGAAAGAAGTGTGTATTATTTTCAAAAATCATATAACAAATAGCTTGTTTATTCTCTCTCAGAAACTAAACGGTTAAACATGTTGAATCTTTCGTAGAAATTTACTTTGTGCCTGGCAATTGATTCAAATTTACATGTGTATTGAAATGAACGTACGCAAAAACACTTTCAGTTGCGTCCACACCAGTAAACATTTAGGTTGTTGAATGCTGATGTAGTATTCATTCAGAATATTTTTGTCGTAAACGTTTCCCTCTTGCCTCATAATTGAAGACACGAGTGGATGAAGGTGTTATGTTACAAACATAATTGTTAGTGATTGAAATTGTATGATCTTTGACAACCACTTGGACACACCGTTGCTCAACTAATCCTAAATGGAAAAAAATACATAAACAAACTTTCACCTTACTTTACTCAAAATGTTTGTAACTTAACACCATCATCCACTCACGTCTTCAATTGTGTATGGTGCATGGTAGCTGAGTGAGATATGTATATTTTGAATCACTGCGTTTCTGATAAATACGTCCGTAGTAAACAGTAATCTGTATTGTGGCGTATTTTTTATGTTTAAATACCGACAATAAATTGATTTAAAATATATACAAAGCTCACTCAAATAAAAAAATTTGATTCTTTGAATATTTTTTTAGTATATCACGTTTTTAAAACGGACTAAAAAGTATATAATGATTTCCCCTAATCCCATACAGATTTCCTAACCCCATACATATTGTCCTGAAAATTTGTGATTGAGAGTTAATATCGCACTGTCATCCAGTTCTGACCTATGTCTGAAGTTTCGAGTCTCTAGCTCATCGGAAGTTAGTTTAAAATTAATTGCTCCTTACTATTATAATTACAGACAAACAAATAGACAGACAAGAGCTATGTCATCCAGTTCTGAGCTATGTTTGAAGTTTCAAGTTTCTAGCTACACTAGTTTAGTCAAAAATGGATTGCCCCTTTTTTTTCAGACAAAAAAAAAGTTAATATTGCATTGTCATCCAGTTCTGAACTATGTTTAAAGTTTCATCTAAATTATTTTAAAATCGATACTAATTACTTTCATTGGACAATGATTGGTTGGTAACTAAAAACTTGTCGAAGTGTTAATTTTATTACAATTCGTGCGATCTGAAACCAAATAATTCAACAAAAAATTATCAAATCATTGTCAGCGATGACTCAAACTTATTTTATACGTTTTAGTACAAGGTTGTCTTTAAATACTTTTTTTATTAGTTTTTTATTTTTTGTTTTTAGTTAGTTCGCCTTGATCTGTTCATTTCTAATAGAGCATCGTTATTACAAGGTCTCTTTCCTGTAAGTTTTGAGCTGAAAGAAATCATGATCTCCGACCCCAAAAACTCCCACACACCAATTTTGATTAGAATCTGACCATAATCACAAAACTCGTCTGCCATCTTGAATTTATAGATTTTGACAAAAAATTCATGATCTCCGAACCTGAAAACCCCCGCATACCAATTTTGAATCGAATTGGACCATAATCACAAAACTGTCCTCCTCTTGAATTTATGAATTTCACAAAAAATTCATAATCTCCGACCCCGAAAACCCGCTACCAATTTTGAATCGAATTGGACCATAATCAAAACTCGTCCTCAATCTTGGGTCCCTATCTTAAATTTATGAATTTCAAAAAAAATCATAATCTCCGACCCCGAAAACCTCCGCATACCAATTTTGAATCGAATTGGACCATAATTACAAATTTCAGCCGCCATTTTGTTTTTTCTATCTTAAATTTATGAATTTTCAAAAAAAATCATAATCTCCGACCCCGAAAACCTCCGCATACCAATTTTGAATCGAATTGGACCATAATTACAAATTTCAGCCGCCATTTTGTTTTTTCTCCAACAAAAATTCCATAATGCATTGTCACCGGAATTATGATCACCTGCCAAATTTCAAATTAATCGGAAGACTAGAAGTCGGTCAAAATTCACTTGCAAGATTTGACCCAAACTAACGAACGAACGAACTAACAAGTGAAACTAAATAAAAGCTTGTAAAAATTATAAAAAAAATGTTTATAGACAAGTTTTTATACAAATGCACTAAAAAAGAAAAAATATTTTCTTTCATTGTTGATCTAGGTTATTCTGTGAGTAACAGATTCAAAATCTTGCCGAAAGCTTTTGAATCTGTTACTTGCAGAATAACCTAGATCAACAATAAAATATTTTTTTTAGGGCATTTGTATAAAAGCTTGTCTTTAAAAATGTTTTTTTTATAATTTTTATTTTTAACTTTTTAGTTCTGTTTTTATTAACAACTAATAAAAGCTAGTTTGAATTAAAAATGTTTCGTTTATTTATTTTTCATTTTTAAGTATTTATGATGTTAAATAACTAGTTTAGTCATTTCTATCTAATTTATTTTTGAATTTTGACCAAAAAAATCATAATATTTGACCCCGAAAACCTAGATACCAATTTTGAATAAAATCGGACCATAATCACAAAAATTGTCCGCCATATTGGACTCGCCATTTTGTTTTTTTTCCTAACAAAAATTTCATAAAGCATTGTCACCGGAATTATGTACACCTGCCAAATTTCAAATCAATCGGACGATTAGAAGTGGGTCAAATTTAACTTGCAAGATTTGATACAGACAGACACATAGACACCGGAACGGGTGAAACTAAATAAAAGCTTGTAAAATAAGACAAAACATCGGTTTTTCCTCAATCTGACAGACAGACAGTTTCAGTTATTTTTAGTATTTTAGTGACTTACTAGGCATAAAAACACGTGATTTTTTGAAAAATATTTTCAGAAAGATGTTCCTGTTCTAACATTTTTTTTTGGGGTGGAGAAAATCCTCAATGGACACCTTACAGTGTAAGGTAGTGTGGGACTCAATAAGTTCTGGGGTTACTGTGATACATGAGTCTATGAGGGTTGTTCACACTATTGATTTGTTTGAAAATATGAACAGGATGTTCATAAAATCAGATGTGGAATCATCTGCGACTCAAAGATAAACTTAAGTCATTATCTTCCATCGTTTACGATAACCTCTTGTGGGGTATTCATGTTGAAAAGGGAAACATTCTCAATTGAATATCGAATAGTATTGTTAGTTTTTTCAAGTAATGGTAATTTATGTTTTGAATTATAACTACTTTTTACCCTTTCTTTGGACGAAAGAAGTGGAAATACAGATAGAATGAAAATAATATTTTTTTAACAATCAGTAGCGTATTTTTTTTAATATTCAAACACATGTGAGAGTGGATGTCAGTCACTGATCGAAGTAGAATAAATTATTTTTCTGAAAATATCTTTTTGCCCACTTGGTTACTCTAATTTTAAAAAATCTGAAACAATCTCATACATATCAAGAGACAAACGATAGTTTGGCCTGTTATCAATATCCTGTAATTCATAAATGAAAAGGTTAAGAACCTAAGCGATTTCTTTCTTAAAATAATGAGATTAAGATCCTGAAGTATTAGGCTGCAATTATGAAACACCCTGAATATTCTTCTGTTCATTACCTCATATTATAATAATTTTATTTGCATATACAATTACATTTCGTGTGAGTAAATATACCTAATATTTACTCAGAAAGTACTATTTGTGGGTGATAAAGAGGCAGTATTAATCTGAAGACGATTGCAGATACAAGCAATCGAAAAGTCGTGAAAAACTTTCAAATTTATTAATACGTTGGACGTCCGAAACGAGAGCAATTGAAGATTATATATATATATATATATATATATATATATATATATATATATATATATATATATATATATATATATATATATATATATATATATATATATATATATATATATATATATATATATAATATATATATATATATATATATAAATTTAGAAATAACGACTGAAAATTGGTATGAACAGTGGGGAATAACGGGGATCCTCAGTCAGCACAAGTGTTGAACTATGAAAAACTCTTTAATACGTTGTACCGAGCTTTCGTTTCAATTTTGAAACTTCTTCTTCAGGGTCCTAAAATATGTAAATTACATTATTGAGAAAAAAATACTTAAAATGAAGGAAGTACTTACAGTAATCTGAGTGTTTGATTAATGAACATTAACTTAAAAAAAACGATTAATCATAGGTTGTCATTTCAAATCCTTCAATGTCACTCCGACAAATATTACAATTTTACGTTTTTTTTGAGGTTAATGTTCATTAATCAAACACTCAGATTACTGTAAGTACTTCCTTCATTTTAAGTATTTTTTTCTCAATAATGTAATTTACATATTTTAGGACCCTGAAGAAGTCTCAAAATTGAAACGAAAGCTCAGTCCAACATATTAAAGAGTTTTTCATAGTTCAACACTTGTGCTGACTAAAGATCCCCGTTATTCCCCACTGTTTATATATATATATATATATATATATATATATATATATATATATATATATATATATATATATATATATGATGATAAAAGAAGGCTTACTCACACATGTAATGTAAATTATAATTGTTTTATTTTTAAATTGTAAATATAGATGATACATCGAATGTGGGAAAATGAGAGATATATGCGTTGCAATTTTTGATACAAAATCCTTGTTTGTTTAGATTCAATATTTTGGGCTATCAGTATCAAGTGATAGTGAGTTTGTACAGCACGTGAAATAAAATAAAGTAATTTAAAAAGTTAAAACTACACAACATCAATAACAAGTTTATACAGAAATAAAATAAAATAACAAGTAATATAAAATAAGAAGGAAAATAAGAGATGGTTTACTTTGATCTTTTATTTTATTTTACTTTGACTAGTTGTTAGGCACATGTACATATTGAATACTTTAGACAAATTGACAAGATATAATAGCTATTCATTCAGTCCTAGTATGTCATGTTATCATATTTTTCTCTTCATAACTGGAAAACGGTATGTCTAGAAATGAGATGATTCTTCCACATCTCATTTCATGATCTCCATCAAAATATACGCTTTACGAAATCATTGATTAACTGTTTTTTTATAGTTTAGAATAATGTTTCTGGTTATTCATGTATTTTCAAATTTTAATACTCTTTTCCGATCATTGGAATTCTTTAAATTTTATAGGGTAGCTTGGTGAATCAGCTATTTGATCACTTACAGGAGAATAATTAATGATCTATATATATATATATATATATATATATATATATATATATATAAAAGGGTGTTTTTTTGAATTTTGTTTTTGTTTTTTGCTTCTAACCGAAAATTTTGTTGGAAATGTCCAAAATAAATTCCCTGAAAATTTGAACTCTTAATATTAACATTAAGTACTTTCCCAGAGCCTGGAAAGATTTCCCATTTAGAATACACGTAAACTTTTTTTTTCAAATATCTATAACTCGGCGACATTTCATGCTATCATATCGTACGCGATTTACTCAGGATTACATGCTCTACAAAAGTGCCTATTGCGACGTAGCTGTAATCTGCACCTGTAAGATTGTACGGGTCACTAAATCTGTTTTTTTTTAATTCTTATTTTTTTTGGCGTTACTTCATAAATGACTGGATTTATGAAAAAAAATTAAATGACAAACTTGTAGGAAATTTAATTCATATCATCTGAAAAAAAGTTTGATTCGATAATTCTCAAAAATTTCATATTACGACAAAGTTAACGCTTTATATCTCGAGAAATAGCAATCTTAGCGATTCGGTTCGTCGGACTTTTTTTACAGGAAATTAAATTTCCTACAAGTTTGTCACTCACTTTTTTTCCACAAATCCAGTTATTTATGAAGTAACGTCAAAAAAATAAGAATTTTCTACAAAAATCAGATTTAGTGACCCGTACTACAGGTGCAGATTACAGCTACATCGCAATAGGCACTTTTGTAGAGCATGTAATCCTGAGTAAATCGCGCTGTGGTACGATATGATAGCATGAAATGCCACTAAGTTATAGATATTTGAAGAAAAAAAAACAAAGTTTACGTGTATTTTAAATGGGAAATCTTTCCACGATCTGGGAAAGTCCTTAATGTTAATATTTAAGAGCTCAAATTTTCAGGAACTTTTTTTTGGGCATTTCCAACAAAATTTTCGGTTGGGAGCAAAAAAAATTGTCGGAAAAAAACACCCTAATATACAGTGTGACCCATTTAAAATGGAACCACCCCTGTAGAATACGCATTTTTCAATCATTCTCAAAAATTTTTTTTTTTAATATTAAGCATCAAAAACTATATCTTGACACAAATTTTTATAACTTTAGTTTCATTTCCAAGGCACTCTATGTTTTTTTTTCTTCGTCAAAAACGGCAAAATTTATTAGGAATTTTTGTTTTGAAATTTGACTACACCACTGGATTCGTAGTCGTTATAAATGAAAACCATGGAAATTTCAGAAAATAATATTGGTTAACAACGAAGTTACAACAACTTTCAATTTTGGAAACAAAGTATTTGATTATAATTTTTATTCAGATTATAGACATATTTAAAATCTGGCAACACTGCCGATACAAAGTAGAACACCAGTGAATTTGCACAGCGAAAATCCGAAGTCAATAGCTCATTCCGTTCTACAGTTATAACTCCTGAAAGTATGGTAATGTGAGCGATTTGTGGTGGAAGCGATTTTGTAATAAAAATCTGACTACGCCACTGGATTTGTAAATTATATTCCCTTAAAATAATTTATTTAAGTATAGGTTATAAGTGTATTCGAAAATAACAGAAAATTGAAAATTCATTTTTAAGTTATGCAGTCTTCCATAGCCGATAAAAACGAAATGAACCGAATCAAGTTTTAAAGTATCAAAATTATTTATTGAATGATAAAACAGAAAGCAGAACAAACAATGTTCCTTTTAAATTCTGCAAAACTCAATTGAAACTAGCTTTTAGAGAAGGTATCAATAATTTGAGGAAAGCTGAACTAATACATTAGGCATAGGTATTGTACTAAATCAATAGTAGGCTGTGATTTAGTATAACACAAATCGCTCACATTACCATACTTTCAGGAGTTATAACTGTAGAACGGAATGAGCTATTGACTTCGGATTTTCGCTGTACAAATTCACTGGTGTTCTACTTTGTATCGGCAGTGTTGCCAGATTTTAAATATGTCTATAATCTAAATAAAAATTATAATCAAATACTTTGTTTCCAAAATTAAAGTTGTTGTAACTTCGTTATTAACAAATATTTTTCTATGAAATTTTGATGGTTTTCATTTATAACGACTACGGATCCAGTGGTGTAGTCAAATTTGAAAACAAAAATTGCCTAATAAACTTTTGCCGTTTTTGACATAGAAAAAAAACCATAGAGTGCCTTGGAAATGAAACTAAAGTTATGAAAATTTGTGACAAGATACAGTTTTTGGTGCTTGATATTAAAAAAAAAAATATTTTTAAGATTGACTGAAAAATGCGTATTCTACAGGGGTGGTTCCATTTTAAATGGGTCACACTGTATATAGATCATTAATTATTCTCCAGTAAGTGATCAAATAGCTGATTCACCAAGCTACCCTAGGAAATTTAAAGAATTCCAATGATCAGAAAAATATTAAAATTTGAAAATACATGAATAACCAGAAAAATTATTCTAAAATATAAAAAAAACAGTTAATCAATGATTTCGTGAAGGACGTAGTGTATATTTTGATGGAGATCATGAAATGAGATGTGGAAGAATCATCTCATTTCTAGACATAAGTGGATTTCACACAGAAAAAAATCTCAGTGAATGTGGTGCCCCCTCCCCTCCCAAAAAAATCGAAATGAAGATCTGTTAAAATATCATAATATTAATGTAACTATTTTGTTTCTTCAACGTTGATATATCTTTGGACTACGAAAAAACTATAAAATCAATTTAATGAGATATATTAGTTGAATAATCACTGTTTACTCACCTAATGGAGAAGATGCACGGCCAGTGACCCGGCTCACCGTGAAAACAAACACAAACAGAAAGGTGTGCCTCATTTCAATATGAAGGTCCTCGGCCAAGGATATTCTCTTATATACCTACGACATAATTGACCTGAATGTAACAAACGGTATTGGTCAAGTTCTTGGCAGAGGCGCACAAGATACTTTGGGATGCATGAAGAACAGTTCTTTTTCGTTGTGTGTTATGTAATAAGTGCCCGGAAGGTGAAAAGTTCATATAAGCATGGGTCCGCAAGGCTTTCATTTTTGATATACAGGGTGTTATAAATTTATTTTTATTTGGTTTTTCGTAAATAATTTTTAAAATAATGTCGATATTTGGACGAAAATTGGTATTTGGGGATTTTGAGAAATTCAAATTTGATTTTAGTTTGGCCCTTAATTGTAGGGGGCGCCGCCTACAGGTCTTTGTCTCTTTTGGGGAGTCACAACTTTGTCGTGCATGTATGTATTACATTTTCTAGAAGAAAAATCGATTCCCCTATCATTTTTACGCGAAAAAAGCATGCTATCCAAAAGTCCCTACAAGCAGCCATTTTCGAGATATTTTGATTTAAACTAATCGATGCATGGGTTTGTCAAAAAGTGAAACAATTTTGAAATCTTTTTTTTAATTCAACATAGAAACATTTCAAACGCTAATTTTTAAACAACAATAAACAACGGAACACTAGATAATGATCAAAATCACAATAAATGTTCGAAATGTATGTATGTATGCACGCATCCAATATTCTTCTCATTGATTCCCGCACTCTTTGGAAAATTAGTGGAGTATTTCAAATCGTTCTACAAGAGTTAATTATTCGATTACTTAATTCTTCTTCATTTTGGATCTTGGTAAATTAAAGATTTTATATGTCCCCACAGGAAAAAATCCAAACTGTTGAGGTCTGGTGACCTAGGGGGCCATGGTCGAAGCCCTCCCCGACCTATCCAACGGTTGCCGAAAGTTTGATCTGAAAATTCTCGCGCTAGGATGCTAAAATGTGCCAGGACACCGTCATGCATAAACCACATTTCATTTCGTAGTCTAAGCGGCACATCTTCCAGTAAAATAGGCAAATTTTCTTCAAGAAAATGACGATATCCCTCTCCGTTTAATCTTCCCGAAATAAAGAATGGACCTATAAAATAATCTCCAAGGATTCCTGCCCACACGTTAATTGAGAACTGTTCTTGGAAATGTGATTCCTGTATCGCATGGGGTTTTTCCTCTGACCACAAATGATTGTTGTGAAAATTGCGTATAGCGTTGCGTGAGAAATTTGGTTCGTCGGTAAACAGGATTTGATTTTAAAATGAAGGATTTTGAATAAGGTATTGGATAAACCAACGACAGAAGTTGATACGTTACGGAAAGTCACGAGGGAGTAGTGCCTAAACTCTTTGAATATAGTAGGGATATACAACAAATTATCAATTAAAATTTTCCATACCAGAACATGACAAACTGCTAAGAACTGCTTCCTCGGTTTCTGGGGTTCTTACCGTCCGATGATGCATTTCCATTAGCAAGTCCGTATGTAAAATGTATGTCAGCATACTCTGCATTGGAAAAGTTTACCATTTTTTTACAAATAATCACAATAATAATAAATAGAACTATTTAACTATGCGTCAAGATATTATTTTTGACATGACAGCATAAAAAAAAACATTGGAATAAACTTACTAGCCTACCTGATACTTTTCTTTTCAAAGAGTTCGCGAATCAATGAGAAGAAGATTGGATGCATCGATTAATTTAAATAAAAATATCTCGAAAACGACTGCTTGTAACGACTTTTGAATAGCATACCTTTTTCACGTAAATATGATAGACGAATCGATTTTTCTTCTAGCAAATGTCATACATACATGCACGACAAAGTTGTGACTCACCAAAAGAGACAAAGACCTGTAGGCGGCGCCCCCTACAATTAAGGGCCAAACTAAGATCAAATTTGAATTTCTCATATTGAAAAATCCCCGAATTCCAATTTTCTTCTAAATATCGACATTATTCAAAAAATTATTCACGAAAAACCATAATAAAAATAATTTTTTTACACCTTGTATATCAAAAATGAAGGCCTTGCGGACCCATGCTTTTATGAACTTTTCACCTTATAAATAACTGAGGAATCGTCCTGTAAAATATCGGACACTTATTACATATAACACCTTGTATATGGAAATTAATGTAGAACCTGTATCTCTCTCGGTTAACCTTTCACAATCTGAGAAAAAATCCATCGGAAAAATTAAAATATATACAAGTGCAGAAGTGCAGATTTCTCCTTTTGAAAAAATATTTGGTTGATTTTCAGTGATTCTTGTTCTAATGTTGCACAGCTCGTTAAGGTCCACTTGGTTTAGATGAAGAATGAGGTGGTTTTGTTTTCTTTATACTTTGTATGTTTCTCGATAAGTTATCATATGGCAGTTAATTCAAATTTCTGTTAGATTTGAGCCGATTATTTTGATAATTTCTTCTAGGCCAGTAGATATAGACAATCAATTTACATTAATTCCAAAAGTTTTGAAACTGCAATGGTATGTTAGTGCATTGATGAAAACAAACTATAAAATTTTGCAGAAGTCTGCGATTAACGGAACATTGTTTTAATTGCAAAAAACGTTTTCATGCTTTATTTGTGCACTGAAAATTGCAAAAGTTCTGCAAACTAGGCATACCTATAATAACCGTGTAAAAGTTACGGAACCTTATTTTTTGTCATTTGTTCAAGTTTTTCATTGTAATTTGTTTAAACAAATTACAAAAGTTCTGCAAATTGGATAAGTGAGCAGAAAAAAAGTTTAACATATTCACGTACATTTGCAATCATTTCTGAAAATCGCATCATTTATTTATCAAACTTCTCATTTTCAATACACACAAGCATTGAAATAATTACAAAAGTTTTTTATTGAGGTTGCAAATAAAGAGAATATCAGTCTCAGTGGATATGTAACTTTGCAACTTCCAACGAAAAACGGAACACATTTATTCACTAATATAATTTTTCTGCATTTTTACAACTGCTGAAATAATATAATATATATATATATATATATATATATATAATATTTTACGTGACGCAAGAGATTTGCAACCGTCATCGTTCAATGGAATATTTTTGTATATAATTGTTTTTTTTAAATAATTTAAATTAAATTAAATTTAAGATATATATTAGATATATATTAGACGGACATATCTACAGTGGTCCAGTTAAATACTTGATTATCCATCGCGTATATCTGTTATATTTTGTACTGGTTGATTGAAATTGCATCCGAAGAATGGATACAGTTACGTAGTTAATCACTACTAATTTGAAACTAATTATTAATCTTAAAGCAATCACTGTTTTCGACAATTAGCGAAATGAATTTAATCTAACATTTTCGATTGCAACAATCGAAAGAGTACAAAATGTTGCTAGAAGACTATTGGAAGACATTCACTTTTTATCGCATTAGAAACGACATGCAATAATTCTTCATTTAAAATTTTCACTTGTCACAACATGACTTTATAGCAATCGAAGAAATTTTAAAATTAATAATCAATGCTCTATGAAAGTAAGGATATCAAAACGTTTTCGATTGTAATTAAGTACATAATTTTCATCATCAAACAGAAACGTTGCTGAAAAATAAAAATTATATTACATCTTAAATTTAATTTTCACAGGTATGTATTTCTTGAATTAAATAAAATTATAATTTACCTTCCCACTCGACTTTCTTACTGGTTTCGCCTTGAAAAATTCCATTGAAGCCGAATGAAGGACTGAAATGTAATCGACACGTAAGAATCATTTTCTTGATTTATAAAAATTTTGAAAATAAAGAGGGCAGAAACACTGTGATGTAACACAGTTGTAGGTTACATGATTAATCTCGAAACCTACCGACTATTACTTCATCAGGAATCATGTTATTGTCGCACGTCAAAATTTTGGAATTCACTGCCAACGACTAAAACCTCCTTACATTCGAGAATAAAGCTAATAAATATTCTTTCGTACCCATTTTACAACCATAATGTTCTCTGTTGTCTCCGGAATATATACTTCCTACTTTGACAATCCATGAACATTAGGAGGTGTATCGTGTATACGTTTCTTTCCTTATTCCTCTTGAATGATATTATTTCAATAACCTCATAGCCCCCATTTTTTCCAAGCATGCACATGATCAATGGTACAAGTCCATAATGTACCATGGATCACACCCTAGTGTACCTTGGATCATCAACGTCTTGTACCAAAAAGGTAGATAATATGTATTAAAAACAACAATTTTATACAGAAATTACATTATATTGTTTCATTACAAGAAGAAATGAGATTGTATTAAAGTATAACCTAATTTTTATTCGTGTACATGTGTACAAAAAGTTAGAATATGAAATGTATAACTTAAAATTAATAGGCAAAAAAATTATGTATGTAAATTTGATTTTCCTCAATATTAGTGAACTTTTAACAATAATAGTTAACGTTAAAGCTAGAAAAGTCGACTTGGCACCACAACTGTCCATCAGTTCCAGCCGATCCAAGGTACATGATGGTGCATTTTTACAAACTTATCTTCCTCAATATTCTAGGTTATATTTAAAACTAAAATATTTCATAACAAATTACTCACCCAGGAAGAATGTGATTTGAAACATGAAACACAATCGTACAATCGTCAAATTGTAAAAAAATAAACAGTAGAACTTTTTGATCAAGGTACAACAGTCTCCCCTATATATATATATATATACTTTTTGATCAAGGTACAACAGGTACATATATATATATATATATATATATATATATATATATATATATATATATATATATTGGCCATTGGGCCATTGAAAACGAAACAGCGGCTCTGTAGGTCGGCAGAACCGAATTTTATAAAAACGCTCGGACACGTCAACTACATTTTCGAGGGGGACATCGTTCGCGATTAAATTCACCCGAAATACATTCCATCCCTCGGAGCTGTGACCGCCACCCCCAAATTTTTAAATGGCAACATATGGCAAGTTATACCTCATTTGAAAGGTATTTTCCTTCTTAATATCAAACAACAAAAATAAATTTATTCCATCGATTCGTTTTCGGGATACAGGAAAAGTTGGGAAATAACTTTTTATTCACTCGATCAATAAAAAAATAACAAATGCAACTGTTTAAAGATAATTATCATTGTCAAGGAATTAAATGATCTAACTGTTTACCAACAGATAACATGCAATTCCGTTTCAAATTTTTATTTCATCCTCATTTATTTGATCGAAAGTTCTTAAGAATCGATAAAAAGACGTTTTCTCGAATTCGACGCAAATGCGAGTACAACAAAAACATGTATGAGATAAATTTTTTCGCCAAATCGCAATTGTGGACGACTATCAGTGTCAAACTGATCTTTGATTGAACGACATTAGAGTGAATTACTTGACTAAAGCTGCTGAATATCTTTCTGCAATAATGGTGTATACGATTGCGGAAAGAGTTGAAACAATAATTTTTTTTTAAGAATGATGAGTGCGGTAACCGTACAGCTAATTTGTTCAATGAAATGCATCCAGATAAACTTGTTACTAGAAAATACGTTCTAGAATTAGTGCAAAAATTTCGTCAAACTGGATCAGTAGCCAACAAGAAACGAGACCCAGAACGTGAATTTCCGTTGAGAAATGAAGCTGTTGAAGTTGCACTTTTATGACAAGTTCATGCAGACCCAACATTGAGCACAAGGAAATTGGCTATAGTTACCAATATCAGTAGAACCAGTATCCGCCGAATACCGATACATCATAAATTCCACCCCTACAAAATACATTTGGTACACCAATTGAATGAAGATGATTTTGATAGGCGACAGAAATTTTGTGAAATTATGACTACGAGAATAGATGCTGATGAGAATTTCCTTTTCAACATCTGCTTTTCTGATGAGTCTACATTATTTTTGAATTCGACTGTGAATCGTCATAATTGTCGTTATTGGTCAGATGCCAATCCACATGTTTTCCACGAAGTCCATACTCAAACTCCCCAAAAAGTCGATGTCTGGGCCGGTATTTTTGGGGGCCGTTTGATTGGACCAGTATTTCTCGACGGTAACCTGACAGGAGTAACTTATTTGGAATTATTGAATGAATTTGTTTATCCACAATTAGTAGACATCATTGAAAATGACGATCGTTTCCATGAAGACCACTTGATATTTTAACAAGACAGGGCACCTCCACATTATGCATTGCCTGTTAGGGCGTTTTTGGATAGAATGTTTCCTGGAAGTTGGATTGGAAGAAGAGGCTCTAGAGTGGCCAGCCAGATCTCCAGATTCAACCCCACTCGACTTTTTTCTGTGGCGTCACTTGAAAAACAAAATCATTGCAACCGAACCAGAATCTCTGGAAGATTTACGAAGGAGAACTATTGAAGAATGCCGTCGAATAACGACGGAAATGCTACGAAATGTGAGGTCTCGTTTTGAACAGAACTTGTACTATTGTATGGAAATGAGTGGTAGACAGTTTGAACATTTAGTTCATTGACAATAATAATTATTGCGACAGTTGATTTAACAGATATTGTTTTTATTAATTGAGTGAATAAAAAGTTATTTCCCAACTTCAAGTTCCTATACTTCGAAAACGAATCGACAGAATTAATTTATTTTTGTTGTTTGATATTTAGAAGGAAAATACTTTTCGAATGAGGTATCACTTGCCATATGTTGCCATTTAAAAATTTAGGGGTGGTGGTCACAGCTCCGAGGGATGGAATGTATTTCGGGTGAATTTCATCGCGAACGATGTCCCCCTCAAAAATGTATTTGACGTGTCCTAGCGTTTTTATATAATTCGGTTCTGCCGACCTACAGAGCCCGCTGTTTCGTTTTCAATGGCCCACTCTGTATATATATATATATATATATATATATATATATATATAAATATATATATATATATAAATATATAAATATATAATCTGGAAAGTTCGGGTTGAACCGTGTCTAGAAATGTGAGTATTTCAGTGTTATGATTGGATTGGAGTAAGATTTGGGAGTCAGTTGAAGTTGTGAACTTGTTAAATCTTCGAAAGGCATAAACATTGCACTCGCAGTAAAATGAGGAAGACTTTGTGCATGTCCTTCTTATCCACTATAAAGGTTACGTCTAGATCAACGATTTTGTCTTCTCTAGGTTGTTGCACCTTGCAGAATTGGGCAATGTCCACCCAAAAATTCATTGCTGACTATATATATATGGGTCTATTCTGAGTTTCATGAAGCCACTCCGTGAGAAAAGTCCACAACTCAATTAGAAAAAATTCTGATTATCCTACTGACTGCGCCACAAATAACAAGAATGGCTCAAAGTTCGTACTGGAACAAATATTCGATTTATTGAATTTCGGAATGAGGTTTGTCGATAACACCCCAATAAACTTACGAATTTTCAAACGATGTTCTGTTTTTCGAAATGTTTGTTTACTGATACTTCAGTGTTCAAATCCGGTATATCGCGTTATTCTTCTAGTTTTCCTCGTACTATTTTTCTATCAATTTGTTTTTCTTTTCATTCATTCTTTGTCATTTTTATAATTCTTCAAGTCCAGAAAATTAAGAAGTATAATGAAAAATAATACCCTTAATAACCTCAAAATACAACACAAAAACACTTTAATTTCATGACTTCATCGATAAGTTTACAGATCAACCTGAATTTTCACTCTACTTTCTTTCCTGAACTCGATAAAATACGAAACTTGAAAAAAAATAGAAGCATATTTTTTTCAAATATTCTAATTAGAATTCCGTGTGCCAAATCACCATTTTATTCGAACCTAGAAGCGCGCTGCGTGAATTACACCACACCGCATCTACGTCAGATCAGTCAGGAGAACATCAGCATTGGTTTTTATCTCACTAACGATAACGCTAGTGGAAATATAGTAAACGGCCACGCGTTATCCTCCTCGGCTTTATACTTTGTTTAGCCCGATTAAAAGTATAACATAATTAAAACGTTGATATCATGTTGGTATATGCAACCTACAGGATCGTTGCTATGTTACTTTCCATAAAAATAATTCACGTTATTTTACCTAATATGCATTTGAATTAAATGAAGTCCGAAAACAAATTGAATGTTAAAGCCTTGGTTTCCTCCAAAAGTCGCAGTCGCTGAAGAGGACGCACTTCCATTTCGTTACGAATTTGACGGTAAAACAGATGGTTTTGCGCTGTGACAAGTGTCTTTCACTGTATTTTTTCCATAGCAGAGTTAAAAAACGTCTTTAGTTATGACAGATATGTAATAGTTTGTACTTGTCAGTTATAACAACACTAATTACATTTTAATTTTTTTATAAGAAACGGAAGATATGGGTTCGATAGATGAACAACTGGTGCATCACATATCCAAGATCCCAGTACTGTATGATCCGAAAAACGAGTCATATTAAGTTATATACGAAGATATATAATGGCGTCTGGCGAGGCCGAGGAAAACAGGTAGGGTCGTGACGACCTGGTCGCGGATACCCGGTCGTAGTCGTCAGCGACTGTGACTTTTGGAGGAAACCAAGGCTTATGCAAGTATTTCAAACTGACTGCCGAATCTTACAGTAGCCGAAGTATGAAAAATACTAGAATATATATGGATCTTCAAACCCGGGCTTTTGAATGTTCTAGAACTCTCTGGTATTACCAGGTTCGTAATAATATCCTTTTCGTAAAATAACCTATATATATATTGGACACATTATCACAAACGGGTATATGTATAATACAGGGTGTTTCCTAACTACGGTACGGAACTTCAGGGGGTGTTTCGTTAGGTCATTTGACAAAAAAAAGTTCCTATGAACATATGTCCGGAATTGCTTTGTTTCTGAGATACAGGGCGTTGAAGTATAAAATAAAGGTATTTATAAAATATCCTGAAACCGATGTGGTTGAAATGTGGTACAGCTATTTGAAGTAATAAGGCAATTATTTGGCCCTAAGTAGGTCCAGTGGCGTCTCAGTGGGCACCACAGCCAACAATACTGAGAAAAAAATTATTTTCTCCTTTTCAGTGCATTTGAATATAAGCGTGGGTTCTAAAAAGTTTTTTATAAGGTGGTAAAAATACAACTTTTTGGCCTCCTGTGTTTTTTTTCATATTTAGCTTAGTTTTCGAGAACAAAAAAAATGAAGGCACTCTACAATCATGATTACCTGCTATGGAGACCAGCTGACAGTGATAGTATTGTCATATCAGTAAAAGTCAGAGTTGTCAATTAGCAGTGATTCCATCATGAATACTTTTACTAACGCTGAAATGGCTGACATGCACTTTATTCATGGATTAGCAAATGGAAATGCGGAAGAAGCACGGAGAATCTACCAGGATAGATATCTTAACAGAGTAATTCCATGTGCTAAAACATTTAGAACGCTACATGCAAGATTATGTGAAACTGGAAGTTTTAATAAAAATGTAAGTGGTGGAAGACCAGAAACTGTAACAACGCCTGAACTAGAAGAAGCTATACTTGATGCGATAGAAGAAGATCCTTCAAATAGTACCAGGAAGATTGCACTGCAGCTTGAAGTAAGCCCAAAACCGTTTGGAAAGTTCTAAAAGAAACCTCCTATACTCATATCACATACAGCGGGTCCAAGCTCTACTGCCTAGGGATTTTCACCCAAGATTAATGTTTTGCAGGTGGTTGATTCATACGATGACACACAATAATAATTTTTTACCAAATATTTTTTTTACGGACGAGGCAAATTTTTCACGAGATTCTATTATGAACTTTCACAATAACCATTTCTGGGCCGACGAAAATCCCCACATTATTAGAGAAAGTCATTTTCAGCAACGATTTTCGCTGAACGTTTGGGTAGGAATCATTGGTGACTACCTAATTGGACCCTTTTTTTTACCAGCAAGATTATCAGGTCCATCCTACACGGCTTTTTTGCGAAATCATTTACCCATTTTGTTGGAAGAAGTACCCGTACTTGTAAGAGGCAACATGTGGTTTATGCACGACGGAGCTCCAGCTCATTTTAGTGTTCTTGCTCGTCAGCATCTCGACATCACCTACCCTAATCGCTGGATTGGACGTGCAGGACCTCAACATTGGCCCGCTCGCAGTCCTGATATAAATCCTCTAGATTTCTATTTATGGGGTCATCTGTTGTATTTCCTGTCCATGGATAATTTGTAGAATGAGTTAAAGTATTTTTGTCTCGAAAACGAAGCTTGATATTAATTAAACACAAGGAACCAAAGAGTTGTATTTTCAGTTGTTTAATCTGAAAAAATAAAATACTACAAAAAAAGTACTTTTTTTTCTCTTAGTATTGTTGTCTGTGGTGCCCACTGAGACGCCCCTGGACCTACTTGGGGCCAAATTATTGCCTTATTACTTCAAATAGCTGTACCACATTTCAACCACATCGGTTTCAGGATATTCAGGATATTTTATGAATACCTTTTTTTTTAATACTTCAACGCCCTGTATCTCAGAACTTTTTTTTGTCAAATGACCTAACGAATCACCCCCTGAAGTTTCGTACCGTAGTTAGGAAACACCCTGTATAGAAAATGTAATACAGATTGTAGCTCCTGAGATAATACCATTAAATTGAGCTGATATGATCGCATTTAATTAATGTCTCGAAATTTTTCCATTGATTTGTAATCCTATTTTACAAGCTTTTATTTAGTTTCACCTGTTCCGATGTCTGTCTGTGGGCTTGTAATCAAATCTTACAAGGTAAATTTGACCCACTTTCAGTTGTCCGATAACCTGAAATTTGGCAGGGGTTCATAATTCCGGTGACTATGCATTATGGAATTTTTGCTAGGGAAAAACAAAATGGCGGCTCCAATATGGCGGATGAGTTTTGTGTATATGGTTCGATTCTATTCAAAATTGGTATGTGAGGGTTTTCGAAAATAGAGATCACGAATTTTTTGTGAAACTTCATAAATTCAAGATGGCGGCTCCAATATGGCGACGAGTTTTGTGGTTATAGCCCGATTCCAATGAAAATTGATATGTGGAGATTTTTTGGGTCGGAGATCATGATTGTGAAAATCCACGAATTTAAGATGGCGACGAGTTTTGTGATAATAGCCAGAATCCATTCAAAATTGGCGTGTGGGGGTTTTTGGGGTCGGACATTATGATGTTTTTGTCAAAATTCATGAATTCAAGATAGTGGCTTCAAGACATGTTTTGTTATTATGACCCGATTCATACAAAATTGGTCTGTGTGTTTTTTTTGGGGTCGGAGAGTATCAATTTTTGTCAGAATTCAATAAGATGACGGATTTCACCAATGACTAAAAAGAATTGAATAAATATGACTATAAAAAAAAATTCAAGACACGCTTTTATATATGCACTAAAAAGGAAAAAATAATTTCTTCAATTGTTTGACCTAGGTTATTCTATGAGTAGCAGATTCAAAAGCTTGCCGCGAATATAAAATAGGTATTCTTGCGCGGCAAGATTTTGAATCTGCTATTCACAGAATAACCTAGGCCAAACAATTAAAGAAATTATTTTTTTCTTTTTAATGCATATGTATAAAAGCTTGTCTTATTTTTTTTTAATCATTTTTATTTACTCTTTGTTGGAAAACAAACCTATTAATATTAGATTTGTGCAATGGGAAGGGAGTCCCCGAATCTTCTAAGAAATGCTTTGATTAATTCATACATCCCATGAATCTTGAAAACGATTTGGAATTTTCCATTGGTATTGGCCTCGAGATTAATAAAACTTGTTTTTTTTCAACTGGTTTTTCCATTGTTGTTTTGATATTCAAATTTCGCCAAACTAGGCTAAGAAGGTATGGTTAAACAGGGTGGTTATAAAACAAATGCATTCTTCAACCTGTGTTTTTTTCCATTCGACGTTTTTCTAGATAAGCATAATAAAAAACCTTGTGCTAATTTGATTCAATTTTATGTTTCGAAATTTTCAGAACTGGTTTTTATTTGGTTTGTTCGATTTTATTTTATACTTTTCGTTGTTAAAGAAAACTATCCATATTAGATTTGTACAATGAAAGGGGAGTTACATAAACTTCTGAGAAACTGGTCGATAATACAATTTTTTTTGGGCTAATTTCAAATCTATTTTTGATTTTTTCCTAGCAATTTTCTTTCAAAATATACACAAATACTCAATCTGATTTAATTCACGAGGTTAATGCTGAGAAAAAAACACAAATTCAAAATCATTATACTATATTTTTTATTTATGTCAATGAACAACGTTTGTGGACCGAATAAATGAAAAATAATGGGTATTAAGATTTTGCTTATTATTGTTTATTAAATTTTGGTTTGTTTCAATTGCTAATTGAGATTCATTACCGCACTTTTGATGTTATGAACTCATTACATCACTAGTTATGTGATAAGTTTATTACTTAAAATATAAAAGTCACGTCCTTGAAATGAAAAAAATGGCAATGGGTTCATCGTGTCAAAAATTTTAGGATATTACATTCGTATTGATGCCACGACGAGGCTGAAGACTGATATTCCCTACTCGTGATTATAATAATATTCCTACTTTAATGTAAATAACTATTATAAAACACAATAACTATGCAATCGATAATATTATTATACTCAGAAAGGTACTAATTGAAAATACTGAGATTGAATTATTTTCGAAAATTTAGATTTTTTTTATCCCAAATTGAAGAAAATAAGCCAATACATGCTTCTTTATTTCAAACGAAAAACCCATGAAAATAGTTCAACTTCCGATTAAAAGCGAATCTCCAGACAATTTCGTGCTAATACGAAATGGGCGGAGAATAGCCAAATTCAAACATATACCAAGATATATTTCCTACTTTACCAACATTCTTACTGATTTCTTAGTTCAGCCGTTTTCGGATAGAGAGCGCCATTGTAAATTTCGTTCATCCAGGGCCTACTATACTATGATGAAATAGGAATGTAATGTGATTTTCAGAAGTAGCAAGATAGAGAACATGAAAGTTTCGGATTCAGAAATTATTCATAATCGTATCATGGAGAGTAATATGGGAAAGGATAAATGAAAATCAACAATCAATGACGGGGTCCGGAACTTCAATATGTGTAATATAACGAAGCTTTTCCTGACTGATAATAGGCACACGAAGAAATATTTTATTTAAACTTCTTTAAAATGGCAAATAGGTGTTGCATTAAAAATTACTCTATGTACAATGCTTGTAACCATTGAACACTGATAACACAATAATGAACTGTTACAATTCGCTTTTGAAGTATTGGAATGACATATGGTTTCTTGGGGGTTTTGAAGGCGCGCAGTACACACTTATTTCTCAATGGAAGTATTTTTTTTCAGATATGTGACGTAGGTAAATTACTGTGTTTTATTTTGGTGATTACATACCTCGAAATGAATTCAGCTAATCAAATGCATTTATCTAACCAATCAAATCCCAATATCAGCGAATATACACCATGTTGTTAGTATATCCGCGAATATACACGCTACTTACTATAAAACCAGTAGGCATTTACCATTGTTTATACCAAATCTATCAAAATAATGTCACTGTCAGATGACGTCCAAGTCTGACCGTTTCGGAAACACTTCGAAAAAAACGTAGAAAAACATACTTTTTTCAAGTGTAGGTATGTTTGTAATAGCTCGATATGTAATCTGGTCATATACCTCTCGTGATAGATATTTTGGGTAGAGTATTTTTCCGCCAATATTGTTGCAGAAATACCACTCGACCAAATTTCTTTAAAAAAAACTTGGAGGGGATTTAAGCCGGTTCCCCGGCTCTCCCCCCCCAATTGGGGCGTCAATGTAAAATTGAATGGTTTCAGGTGCAATGTGTGTGTGTTTGACCTTGGGTTTGACTTTGAGATTTGTCATTGAGTTTTTATTTGGGGTTTTGGGCGACTTTTAAAATTCGGCTTGACCCGAATATGACCCGAGATTCATAACATTAAGTTTTGACTTTGGGGTTTTACCTTTAGTTTTTATGTTGGGATTGTTTCGGCAAAACCAAAAAATTTGATCTCGATGTTTGTTTGACCTTGGGCAAAAATTGTGGTGTAGGGATTTCATATTTCTGTGTAGTCATGACCTTCATGAATCCCTTTTACCCCCAAGCGAGGAGGGCGTTTGTCCTGTAGAGAGCCAAGAGTGAACTGCGGGGTATTTATGAGGCGTTGAATTCAAGAATCGCCTCAAAACCCAAAAGATTTGCGCATCGCATCGGACTTGTTGTATGGTGGGGGGGATTTCACTGAAATATTTTCCCGGAGAAGAGTATTTCGAATCAGTTCTCCTCCCGTGAGGGTTATTGAAAAAAAGTCGGTGAAATGTATTTTTGATTGTGGTAGAGCTTTTTTACCCGTAGTGATAATCTTCGTCGGCATCAACGGGGGAAACCTTTCCAGGAGGGGCCTTTCCGGGGAAAAAGAGTTAAATTGAACAATGGCGATGACTCACCATCTGCAAAAATTCTATACATGTAATTGTTGTAATTGACATTTCCATATTGTCAAGTCAACCTCAAAAGAACACTCCCCACACAGGGCGAATTGTTTTTCACTTGGGAGGTGGTGTAAACCCCCTTAAAAATGCATTCAAGTGTCTTTCCAGCTAACCAAAAGTATCTAGTGAGAATATGTATCCCGAGTAT
>JAFIRS010003404.1:0-137463 GCA_018342105.1 Gonioctena quinquepunctata
TTAGTAACCGTGAAAATTTCCCATTAATCCCCAGGCTTGCCCCTTTTTTTTTAAAAAATCGATTAGTATGAACGGCCACCACTTCATGACCCGTTCCACGAAAAGTCCAACGAACACACACGATACCACACCTCCAAATTTCAATTTAAATTCTTTTAAACAAGCACGCGATTCAGAGAGAATTTCTCTGTGCTCGGAAGACAACGCGGGGGCATTCAGGGCTTCTGATCTCATTAGTCGTTCTCCAGTGACGTTGGTTAGCTTGGGCCAACCGTCACAAATTCAAACTTTGAAATCAAAAAGTCAAGTAATGAATCCTGTTGGAAATTTGATTTTTGCAAACCCCGAGGAGCGTGAGCTCGTGTGTGATTCGCGCGTTTGTACCTTGCCAACACAATTGCCGGAATTAGCGAATTCCGAGAAAAATATGCCACTTGTTCGCGAATTCAGTGATGAGGTTAATTCCCTGAGGGCGCGTAGGGTGGTAAGGGAGAGTCCACAGGTATCAGCGAGGGAAGTTGACGTTTCTCCCAGGAGAGAGAATCCTTCAATTAGTGTAAATCGGGGTTTCACTGTGGAGGAGCGTCGACAGGGGAAATTGTTGGACGAGAAACATAGAATTATTTTTGACAAAGTATTGGGAAATAATTTTCGGCATTCTGGGCCTTCAGCCCCGGGAAATTTTTCCTCAGGGGGTTATCGGACGGTGACACCGAGGCACCAAATCGTGCCTAACGATAACGTTGGTATTTTTCAAAATTCAGATTTTCCAAATTTAATTTTGCAGGAATCTGAGGCCCATGCGGACGAGCATGGGGGTGGTGGAATGTTTTCCCCGGACTTCCATTCCGAAAATGAGGAAGTGGAAGTTTGGGAGAGACGGGCCAGAACGACGGGGTGGGATAATGGGCTTATCCACGAAAATCCGCGTTCAAGGGTTAAGAGTCAGGCCGAGGCGCATTCTGATCGCCAAGAGCCATATGCGGAAGGACGAAACCCCTGTCCCGAACCATATGGGCGTTCGGTTAGTTTCTGGGGAGTTCCGGAGGATCGGAACTTCACAGAAATTAACAGAGAAACGTGTTTCGACGTTTCGGATTTCGAAGAACCCGAAGACAGGGACTTGCGAGGTCTGAAATCGAATACAAACCTCTTACGGCGCAACGGGGAGGATGGTTATTTTCAGAGGGATATGGAAATGTCAAATCAAAATTTCATTTAAAAAAAAAATAACATCCCCCCTAATTCAGAACAAGCTATTGGTTGACACCCCCATTTCAATATGGCTGCTGCTCGGCTATTGGATAGCGGCCGGCGGCTATCACCACTCCCACGACCTATCACAGCTCTCCCCACCCCCACTCTCAATCACACACTCCCATACACAACATGGCTGCCACCATTGCGACCAATCACAGACCACTCACCCCCAACCTTCTTCCCTACCCACATACACCCACCACCCCCACCCCTCTCATTAAACCGCCATTTTTTCACAAACCCCTCCCACAACGAACCGCTCATGACCGCCCACGAACATGGCGACGATCTCAACCCAGTGGCGGACCCCAACACCATGCAGGGGTTCGGGACCACTTGACTCTCCTCTCAGGTGGGCCTGGGGCCCGGGCTGACATAGCCCTACTACTGTATCTTTCAATTTCAATCGTATTTGATGTTATGTAACGTATTATGTTTTCAACTTTACATATTTTACATTATTTTGAGAATGTAACTGAAGATAACATGAACAATGTCGAAACGTCGCATAAAATAAAAAAGTGCATAGACTGGCTAAGGCCCTTATTCCGAGAAAATGAACATATGTGGTCGAAAAATTTGCAAATATATATATTGTTATGGAATAATGATATGTAAAAACAATAGTAGTAGTGAATTCTGCCCCACGTTTGGGAGCCAAATTGTTATGGATTAATGATATATCAAATAAATTATTATTATAATATGATTGCTAATAATTTCTGTTCGTAGTTGGGAGCCAAATTGTTATGAAATGTGATTTGTAAAAATATTGTTGTTGAATTTTATTCCACTTTGGAATACTAATTGTAGATATGTGATAGATGATTTATTTTCGCTCTGTTTAATATATTTTTCAATGTAATAATAATTGCTAGCTAACGTCACTGTTCTCTCGTCACGTTGCTGCCAATTGTTATCACTTTCCTACCACGACTAAACTCAGTTGGTACACCTCTCGTCTCAGATAGCCGGTTCAGGCAATTGAGCTACTAGCCACTGCTTGATGTCAAATTTCAATCTATTCAATGTTTATAAGTATGATTGTTGATCATTGTGGAAAACAAACGACAAAGTATCAAAAAGCAATTATTTCCTTTATTCAGGAAAACTTAAATCAACCTGGACTACGATAGATAACTTATTCTATTGTCAATCTACAAATTTTCATGGATAATCATGAGATACAGGTCATGGATACATAGACACAACCTCACTTTTACCTTGAAAGTGAACATTTCTTTAATAGTTCAAAATCAAATGAAAAGAAGTTATTCTGATGGAATATGAGTTATTAGTGAAATTGTTCAGTTCGTGATGTGCACTAGGAAAGTTTATACCTGACGCTGGAACTGTCGCTGTTCAATACACAACCAGAATTTGGATCCCCTTTCAATCCAATGCTCTCAGGAACTCCAATACCAAAAGAAGGAACCATACAAATCCAGAAATCTGCTTTGGAATACTTGTATATGGAGTACATACAAGGTAATGTAGTTTGCTGCTTATAATTATTGAAATTATTGAATTTTTCTTATCCTCCTAACAAAACGTGGCATTCTTTTTCAAATTATTTTCGATCTCCTTTGGCTTTGTTTTTTCCGTCACTTGGATACCATTTTTCCTCATTCCTTTTGATTTGAATTTTTGAATTCGCGCACTATGTTCTCACATTTTCACTGTTTGGGGTTATTTGTCAAAACTTATAAATAAAACAATTTTTCCTTTCTTACAGACTATTTACAATATTCAATCATAATTGTCTCTGACACTTTTCCGTTCTTATTTTCTCACAATTTCAAATCTTACATTTGACCATACTGTTCCCTGATTGGCTATTGTCATCAAGAAGTTTGTTGTTCTCCCATTGGCTACTTTTAGTTAGATACAATTTCATATACTGTATGTTTCAAGCTTACAATTTTTTGGATCACATTTTATTCACGATGATTTTGTACATCTAGACCTTTTTTGTTGTCTTTTGAACAATTATGGGTTGTGACAGTGTATGACAGTATATGAAATTGATTGTGTTATAGTATTTGGATATTTTTATCTATTCATATTATACAGAGGCTTCATAAAGGAAAGAAAATTTCAAAATATGTAAAAACAATATATCTTGAACTAATAGCTATTGAGGAATTATTCTTTTTGTGGGTTTTTTATGAAATTGTATCCTTTTTTCTTTTTGAAATATATAACTGGTTTTTCATAACATAACATTCCTAAATTTATATTCAATAATTTTCTACAAGTTAGAAAATTTTGAATATCAATTTCTCCATTTACACTTATTGACAAATACTATTTTCCTAATTTCAGAAAACTACTTTGCTGGATTTCCCACCAGTTCAAGAAAAACAAGTTCTTCAACGATAACTATTATTTACAACTACTAGTACTACGTTCTGTCGTTCCAGAAAAATTTGACCTGACATCTCTTCGTATCAAGAGAGAAAACTCTTCAAGATATCTTCATATATGACATTTTATATTTTATGATTATCTTTATACTGATATATAATTTTTTTAATATTCATTTGATTTTACAATTACTTTTCAAGTATACTGTTTCATTATTTTTTCTATCTCTTACTTCAGTTGTTCTTTATATTCATATTGAATTGGATATTTTAATAATTTGAATCTTTCATTTCATTTACTTTCATTTTGTGAACATACTCTTTCGCTTTTTCATTATTCACACATGTTTAACTTATTATTCTTTTAATTTTTTTTTTTTTTTTTCATCATCATATTTCTTATAATATACTTCCTTCAGTATTATTATTATTATTATTTCCACTTTCATTTCTCACATACATTCATTTTATACACAAAATATTTTTTATCTTCATTTCTTTTCATTTTTCTTCAAAATTCACATTATTCATTATCCATTTCTATTTTTTTCCTACTCTATAATCTATATTGTTTTTCACTTCACCTCATCTAACTAACCTGTACCAATATCTGTATCAACTTCTCTGGTTTTCAGTATTTTTATAGTTATTCAATATTATTGTTTTTTTCTATACTTTTTATTTCCTTGTTTGTTTCCTCCAATATTTTCTCTCATTGATATATATATTTTTTTCTTTACGTTTGTTTTTCATTTTATTTTCTTTTATTCAAATGTTTCTGAAATCCTAACTATCTATCAAATTATTATTACTTTTTTTTTTAACTTTTTTCCTTCTTTATTCCCTAACTCACCTATCAAATTTATTAGCCTACAATTTATTATTCCCTAAATTTTCATTTTTATTATTTGTCTCTCCTTCTATGGAATCTTGCTTGTTTTGTACTGCAAGCCTATTTTTATTTCAAAATTTTTCAATTAAATAACATTATCAATTATTTTCATTTTCATAAATTCAACTTTTTCTTGTTTTTTGAAGTAAAATTTATTCAAATTCTTTCCTATTTTTCTATTTAACATTTCACTATCCATTATTATTATTTTTTCATTATTTGTATTCTTTGTTTTATTTCAAAATTCTATTGCCCTGTTTTTTATTATAAATTTTTTTTTTTTTATGTTCCCGTTTTTCATTTCAAAATTTTTGTCAGCCACTTTTATATCATTCATTATTATTATTTTATCATTTTTGTCACCTTTTTGCAACTCAAAATTCATTTTTGCCATGTTTCTGTCATATATTTTCATTATTTTCACTTTATTACTTATTTTACCCCTTTTGCATATGAAATTTTTTATTGGTGACATTTGTATTATCTATAAACTCATTATTTTCGTGATCAAGATTCATTTTTATATTTTGTATTTGTTTATCACATTTTTCTATTAAACTGTTCCTATGATCTGTTTTTTGTATAACTACTCCCTCAATTTTATTTTGTATTCCATGACAATTATTGTTATTTTACTTTTATTTATTTTCTTTCTTTTCAATTTGATTTTGTTTTTTTCTATTTTTTCTCTAGAGTACTCATTTCATTTCTAACTCTTTCTTGTTTACTATTCATATCTAATTTCATGTCTTTTATTTTCTCATCCTGCCTTTCTACATGATTATTTATAGTGGATACTTCTTGTGTTATTGCCACATAAAATTCCTCATTTTGCTGTCCTATTTTTGTTTCTAATTGTTTGTGAGCTTCCAACAATTCCTTTTTACTTTGTTGAGATTTAGTTTGTATTTTGTTTTCCATTCTTTCCATATTTTCTTTCATGTCCTTCATATTTTCTTTCACATTTTCTCTTAATCTTTCTTCCATACTCGCTGTGTTTTCTTTCAACTCTTTTATTTCATTTTTCAAACTTGCTTTCATTTCATTCTTTATATTTCCCATTTTTCCTTCCATTCTTTCCTCCATCCTTCCCATACTTTCTCTCATCCCATCATTCCTTCTTTCTATTTGCTCTTTCATTTCATTCTTCATACTTCCCATATTTTCATTAATTTTTTCTGACTTTTCATTCATTCTTTCTATTTGCTCTTTCATTTCATTTTTCAAGCTTGCTGAATTTTCATTCATTTTCTCTTCCATTCTTTCTGAATTTTCTTTCATATCATTTTTCAATTCATTTTTCATTCTACCTTCCATACCTACCATATTTTCTAAAATTTTTTCTAACATTTTATAATTCTCAATTCCTGTACTATCACTTTTTATTTCACTCTCTCTCCCATTACTACTCTCTCCTTGTTCCTGATCGCCTCTCTCTCTACCTTCTGCACCTTCTTCCAAACCAACTTTCTTACCTCTCTCAAATCCATTTTTTATTCACCAATATTCAGCCTTACACGTTGAAATGCCAATTGCTAATGTTCGCACAGTGTTGCGATAAATATTAAGAAATAATATATTTCCCTTACTTTGCCTTGAAATGATATATTGCCTTTACTTGCCACTACGTTGCGATAAATATTAAGAAATAATATATTTCCCTTACTTGCCTTTTCCGCCCCACGTTTTGTGCGCCATTTGTTATGAAATATGAATTGTAAAAACAATAGTTGTAGTGAATTCTGCCCCACGTTTGGGAGCCAAATTGTTATGGATTAATGATATATCAAATACATTGCTATTATAATATGATGATTGCTAATAATTTCTGTTCGTAGTTGGGAGCCAAATTGTTATGAAATGTGATTTGTAAAAATATTGTTGTTAAATTTCATTCCACTTTGGAATACTAATTGTAGATATGTGATAGATAATTTATTTTCGCTCTGTTTAATATATTTTTCAATGTAATAATAATTGCTGGCTAACGTCACTGTTCTCTAGTCACGGTGCTGCCAATTGTTATCACTTTTTTACCACGACTAAACTCAGTTGGTACGCCTCTCGTCTCAGATAGCCGGTTCAGGCAATTGAGCCACTAGCCACTGCTTGATGTCAAATTTCAATCTATTCAATGTTTATGAGTATGATTGTTGATCATTGTGGAAAACAAACGACAAAGTATCAAAAAGCAATTATTTCCTTTATTCAGGAAAACTTAAATCAACCTGGCCTACGATAGATAACTTATTCTATTGTCAATCTACAAATTTTCATGGATAATCATGAGAAACAGGTCATGGATACATAGACACAACCTCACTTTTACCTTGAAAGTGAAAATTTCTTTAATAGTTCAAAATCAAATGAAATAAAGTTCTTCTGATGGAATATGAGTTATGAGTGAAATTGTTCAGTTCGTGATGTGCACTAGGAAAAATTATACCTGACGCTGGAACTGTCGCTGTTCAATACACAACCAGAATTTGGATCCCCTTTCAATCCAATGCTCTCAGGAACTCCAATACCAAAAGAAGGAACCATACAAATCCAGAAATCTGCTTTGGAATACTTGTATATGGAGTATATACAAGGTAATGTAGTTTGCTGCTTATAGTTATTGAAATTATTGAATTTTTCTCATCCTCCTAACAAAACGTGGCATTATTTTTCAAATTATTTTCGATCTCCTTTGGCTTTGTTTTTTCCGTCACTTGGATACCATTTTCCCTCATTCCTTTTGATTTGAATTTTTGAATTCGCGCACTATGTTCTCACATTTTCACTGTTTGGGGTTATTTGTCAAAACTTATAAATAAAACTATTTTTCCTTTCTTAGAGACTATTTACAATATTCAATCATAATTGTCTCTGACACTTTTCCGTTCTTATTTTCTCACAATTTCAAATCTTACATTTGACCATACTGTTCCCTGATTGGCTATTGTCATCAAGAAGTTTGTTGTTCTCCCATTGGCTACTTTTAGTTAGATACAATTTAATATACTGTATGTTTCAAGCTTACAATTTTTTGGATCACATTTTATTCAGGATGATTTTGTACATCTAGACCTTTTTTGTTGTCTCTTGAACAATTATGGGTTGTGACAGTGTATGACAGTGTAGAAATTGTTGTGTTATAGTTTTGGATATTTTCATCAATTCATATTATACTGTCACTTTTGTGTGTGTGTGTGTGTGTGTGATGTTTTCTGAAAAAGACTTGAAGGTTCTGGTTGATAAAAGGTAAAGAGGTATAAAAATATGTAGGAGAGGGGTCTGCAATTTGCATATTGACTGGTTGAATTGATGGTGCATTAATGAGATGAGCATTGGTTATGTCTTCTATGGATGAAGTATTATCTAAAATATTCTTAAGGAAAGAAGCAGGATATGCGTTCTGAGTTATCACTTATAAATACTTCATCCATAGAAGACATAACCAATGCTTATCTCATCAATGCACCATGAATTCCACCAGTCAATATGCAACTTGCAGACCCGTCTCTTACATATTTTTATACCTCTTCACCTTGTATCAAAGATATCACATGTCCAGAACCTCCAGGTCTTTTTCAGAAAACATCAAAATAGCTAACACAAATGTTCTATCTCTTAGTAGAATTTTTTCAAAATTGAAAGACAGGACCCCATGCACCAGCTGTTCGGATGTAGTTTACTGTATACCACTGTGATAAACAGTACATAGACATGATCACTCAGTGCACATCTCTCCGGGTGCAGTCTACTGTCACTTTTGTGTGTGTGTGTGATGTTTTCTGAAAAAGACTTGAAGATTCTGGTTGATAAAAGGTAAAGAGGTATAAAAATATGTAGGAGAGGGGTCTGCAATTTGCATATTGACTGGTTGAATTGATGGTGCATTAATGAGATGAGCATTGGTTATGTCTTCTATGGATGAAGTATTATATAAAATATTCTTAGGAAAGAAGCAGGATATGCGTTCTGAGTTATCACTCATAAATACTTCATCCATAGAAGACATAACCAATGCTTATCTCATCAATGCACCATAAATTCCACCAGTCAATATGCAACTTGCAGACCCCTCTCTTACATATTTTTATACCTCTCCACCTTTAATCAAAGATCTAGACTGTCCAGAACCTCCAGGTCTTTTTCAGAAAACATTAAAATAGCTAACATAAATGTGTTACCTCTTAGTAGTTTACTGTATCCCGTGTCAACACTGTGATAAACAGTACATAGGACAAACGTCCAGACAGTTGAAGGACCGCATCACCGCACACGAAAGTGACAGTAGACTGCACCCGAAGAGATGTGCACTGAGTGAGCATCTCTATAAGGAAGGACATTGTATGGAATATAACTCAGTTAAAATTTCATCAAACGAAAGAAACACTACCAAGATACTCCCTTTAGAGATGGTACACATTTCACAGGCAGAAAATCATCTAAATAAAAAAATAGATTTAAATCATTTGAGTGAGATTTACTCTTATTCAATTTTTGTAGACAATCCTAATGTGAGGGAGAATCAACAGATCACCCCCATGAATACAAATAACATAGTTTGATTATTTCAATCCACATCATCCTATATTCACACATCTGAATTCTCAATCCATTATGATAGTCAATTAACTTTTATTCAAATCTATATATGTAATTGTATATAAAATCCATAGCATAGTTTAGAATAAGGAAAAGTGTCATAGAAAGTAAATGAAAACCTCAAATTTGTGAGAAAAAAAACAAAGTGATGGTTGCCAGAAAGAAAAATAACGAGGATTTGAGGACATTAAAAAATATTTTTGGATGAACACAATGACAAAATTTATTGATCATAAATACGAAAATTTCACGAGAATAGGAGCAATTCAGCCAATTTATAACTATATAAACATAACCAGAAACGACAGCCGTTGAAAACTACCTAGGAAAAACTCCTTACCTCCAGGACACAGCAATATCCATATCCGGGAATCATCTAACAAGAGAAACGGTCCTGGACACAGTAGCAGCAGAATCCACTATCCAGGAACACCTATAGGACTCGATAAAATCATAAGTGAACAGATCACAGGTACTTTTTTTAAGAAAACTAAACTGAGGGAACGTATTCGGGCAGACACTTATTTGATGTCATTTTATTACACCTTTCACTGTTATTGAGCAGTATTCCTGGTTTTGTTCGTATAATTTAATATAACTTACAATTATGATTTTTAAAAGTAATTTGATTTGCACATTAGCAAAGTACTTCACTTCTCACATATCACTGTTTTGACAAAAACACTACTCATAAGTTAATATTCGCCGGATAGGTACATTTAAGTTTTTGATTTAATAAAAGAATAATTACTTGACTATTTTCTGCATTCATTACCCATCTGTTGATCACATTACAACCTGCAAATTTTCTTAAAACCGTATTTTGAACATTGACTTCAAGCGAAGCAACTAGATAGCACCACTGAATCCTACTTTGAGAGGGAGTAATATCATGTTTCCATAGGCGTACTGACTGAGCTGGGATGAGGTGAAAGAATACAGGTAAAAGAGCATTTGAAAAAGAGTAAGCAACTTAGCCGGATATTTTATTACTGTTATGATAAATATTTCTTTTCAAAATTTTCAAATAGAAATAAATTAATTAATCAAATTTATCATAACAAATGGCAAATATTTTATTATGTGACTAGTTATAAAAAAAAAATTACAATTAAAAATGATGAAAATCGAAATACTAGCAATAATAGCATTATAATTATTGGCGCCCAACGCGGGCCAATAAAAATATTAGTATCATCATAATAATTGGCGAAATAATAAAAATAGCAAAATAGCGGAAATTTACAAATTACAAAGGAATCAAATATATTTATACTGGGAAAATATAAAATTGACATTTTAGAGTTCTTGCATTGACATATTTGTAGAAGTGTGGAGAAAATGGATTCGAGAGATGGTAATGAAGTTGGAGAGGAAGGAGCAGAAGGTAGAGAAAGGGGTGATCAGGAACAGGGAGAAAGTAGTAATGCGAGAGGGAGTGAAAGTACACAAATGGAGTTAATTCAAAACTATTATGGATTCCATGAATGATAAAATGAAAGAAAACTCAGAAAAAATTGAGAGTATGAGAAATTAAATGAAAAAAAGTATGAAAAAGGATTTAAAAGGAAACACTGCAAGAATGGAAGACAGAATGGAAAGAATTAATGATGGAATGAGGGGAAGTATGGAGAGAATGGAAGAAAGGATGAAAGAAAATATAGATGGAAATATAGAAGCTGTGAAAGAAAATACAAAAGGTGTAAAGAAAATATGGGAAGTATGCAAGATGAATTGAAAGGAAAAATGGAAGATATGAAAGAAAATATGGGAAGAATGGAAAGTAAAGTGCAGTTGAAATTAGAAGAAAGTAAAAGGGAATTTTTAGAAAGGCACAAACAGTTAGAGACAAGAATAGAGCAAAATAATGAAGAATTTTATGTATCGATCACTCAAGAAATAACTATTGTTAACAATCAAGTAGAACAAAATGACAAACAAGTGAAAGATATGAGAGTAGATATTGACAGTTATAATAAAAAATTTAAGAATGACATAAACATGTTCAACAAAAAGGTTGACATACAACAAAAGTATGCAAATCTTAAATTTATTACAGTAGAAAATGAAATATCAAAAATGAAAGAAAGAAATAATTTGAATGAAAACGACAATCAAAATCACGATTAATTTAAAAATTTAGAAGAGAAAATAAAAACATTAGAGTTAAGGAGACTAGATAGCAATATTGAAAAGAGGATAATTAATACTTGTCAAGGGGTACAAATAAATAATAAATTCGACGGTAATAAAAAAAAAATACCCCACATAACTTTCACAAAAATAATTAAAAACAAAACAAGAAATATGAATTCAATGGAAGAATTGAAAGAGATCATTAGGCAATATTTACACAATCAACCCTGTATTTGGTTTGAAAGTCAGGAGAGAAATATCACTAGTTTCCAAGATTTTAAAAATTTATTTCTGAAACAATATTGAGGGGAGAATGCTCAACTTATTGTCCGAGACAAACTGCAATTTGGCAAATTCGATAAGAGAAGTAGTATAAATTATAACAATTATGCCTTACAACTGTTTGCAATGTCGCAATACCTCACCCTATTATGAGAGAAGAGGAGATAGTAGGCAATGTTAGCAGACACTTCAAACAAGAAATATTTGAAATAATAAATATGCACGAAAAAAAAATATAGAAGCTAGGAAAATAATAACCAACATAGAAATATACAAAGTGATTACAAATATCAAAATTACAATAATCAAAATAATAAGTACATAATAACCAAAATTATAATAGAAATATGATGAATGAAAATAATTATAGAAACAATAGGGTATAATAATAATAATAACAATTACAATCCAGATAGGAATAGAAACAATTGTAACGAACCTAGGCCGGACCTGTCGCCTCACGCGTTGCCATCGACAACGATGAGGTCATCCCCGGAGATATTCGAGAACAATCCAGTCACGCCGCGGCAGATAACAACGGTCGATATTGGAAATAACTGGAACATGCTGGGCACCAACCGCCAGAATTGGAAACATCGAGAATGCTGTATCGGAGATAAATAGACAGCCCTCAAGAGGGAGTGGAGAGTCTGAACGAGCCCATACGATCGAGCTATACAGTGGCGTAGTAATATAAATTAAGTTGTAGATTAAGTGTGAAATAAATTAGTGAAACCAAGTTAAGTTTATTTACGTAACAATTGGTGTCGGAAGCGAGATTTTGAAAATAAACAAGTGATCGTGGAGTGGATAGTCAGAAAAATAAATTGATAGACCTTTTTTCACGCCCAAAATAGACAGTGACCCGGTTTTCGCGAAGTGGACAATTGTGCGTGGGAATATAAACTGATACACTGTTCGCGTGAAACAGACAATAGACTGGTGGCCCGTGGAAAAGAATTCGCGAAGTGAATTTTAAACAAACTGATAAACTCTTCGTGTGAAACAGACTGATACCTCGTCAAAGACAAAATGTGTTCAAGGAAAGTGCGCCTTGCGGATTTGAAGGTAGCGGAATTGAAACAGGAATTGGAGGAAAGGGAACTGGAAACAACGGGTAAAAAGCAAGTACTCCAGGAAAGACTTGCAGAAGGACTTATACAAGAAGGTGAGGACCCCGAAACATTTTTATTCGAAGTTCCCGGAGGTGATTTGAGTCCGATAATAGAATCCTTGAAAGAAGAGCTGCAAGAAAATTCTAGAAATCTGGAAGAGAAGTTTCAAGAAAATTCTAGAAATCTGGAAGGGAAGCTTCTAGAAAATTCAAGGAGCCTGGAAGATAAGCTCCTAGAAAACACAGAAGGCCTAAAAAAAGAACTCTGTGGTGTGGCGAATCGTCTAGAAAAAAGAATGGGAACCGTCGAGGCAGAAATGGACAAAATAAAGGAAACGATCAGTAAGCTGGAAAAACGAATTGATAGTGCGCCCTCCACAGAGATGGTTAACAAAAATGCAATGCTGGACTTGAGTTTGAACTTGGATAAAGTTCAAGAGGGTATACAAGATGTCAAGGTCATTCCTGAAATAGGGAAGCTTTCCATGAAGCCGCCTCAATTCGACGGAAAAACTCCATGGGAAAATTACCGCCGACAGTTTGAAGCAGCGGCCAAAGCAAATGGATGGAATGCAGGGGAAAGAGCTGTAGCACTAACACTTGCATTACATGGAGAAGCGACGAATATTCTACAAACTCTTACCGCCCAAGAACAGGAGGACTATGATCAGCTGATTAAACATCTAGAATTACGATATGGCCAGGCCCATTTGGAACACGTATACCACTCCCAACTGAAAAATCGCTGCCAGAAATCGGGCGAATCCTTACAAGAATTCGAAGCTGACATTGCACGCTTGGTTCGTCTCGCATATCCAGCCACACCAGAAAATGTAATGGAGCGACTAGCGGTTCAAGCATTCCTGGATGGACTCCGTGACCAAGAAACCAGACAAGCGTTGACACTAGCCCGTCCAACACATCTCGTAGACGCACTGGCACGCGCTTTGGAATTCGAAGCAGCAAAACAATGCTGCGAAAGCCAAAATAAAGTTCGAACGATTGAGGAAGACTCACAGGAGCCTGCTAACTTGGAAGCTGCCATAAGAAAAGTGATTAAGGAAGTGTTGCCTGAGAAAAGACAGATAAGATGCTGGAATTGTGGCAAAATTGGACATGTGCGTAGCAAATGTCCAACATTCATCGACTCCGATGCAGGAAAACTAAAGAAGGTCGACGAGAAGGGGCAATCGTCGGCATGTGTCCGGCAAGCCCCGGTTAACAACGCATATGTCGCTATCCTTCAACGACAGAACAAAGGTGTCTTCGTAGACGGTCTCATCAATAACGAGCCTTGCACCATGCTGCTAGATACAGGTGCGACTAGGACAATTCTCGGGCCTTCCTTTGCCAGAACACCGGAACGGATTGAACCGACAACTTGGAAGCTACGCATAGCAACAGGGGAGCCAGCTACTGTATATGGCGAGCTACCGATTGAAATAATTTTGGACAGCACTAAAGTGAAACATCAGGCACTTGTAGCGGACATCGAAGACGATGCAATCATCGGAATGGACATCATGAATTCCAGAGGGTTTGAATTGGATTTCAAAGACGGCGTCCTACGTGTCAACGGAGAAGAGCTGGTGCTTCATGGGAGAAGTGAGGAGTTGATCCGTGTGCTGTTGGCTGAAGATGTAAGCGTACCTGAGAGGGCTGAAACCATTCTGGAGGCTCGCCTGGACGGGAGTGCGAGCAGTGGAGACGTGGTGATGTTCGAGCCCAAACTTCATGATGAGAAAATTGGACGAGGGATTGCACTAGGGAAGACCTTGTTGCGTGCTGACAAATTTGTGCCGGTAAGGGTCATGAATGTTAATTATTTCCCAGTGACCTTGAAGAAAGGAACAATTTTGGGGCACTGCTCGTCAGTTTCATCTGTGATCCGGGGCCTACGAGGTACGATTAGCCAACCCAACAACTTGCCCACAGAACTAGAAAAATCAGTTGCCATCTCTTCCAAAGACATAAAACCAGCTCAACAGCCCAAACTAAGAGATTTAGTCAAAAAGTACCAAGACATCTTCGATATCGGACAAGGAAAAGGGGTCGAACTAATGTGGTCCAGCACAAGATTGATACTGGGGGTGCCCGACCGACCGGCAATAGCAAAAACTTCCTCTTCCAAAAGGAAGAGGTACAAAACAGGGAAAAAAGAGTTATCAAACCATCTGACAGTCCCTGGTCCTCTCCAGTCGTACTGGTGAAGAAAAAGGATGGATCGACACGCTTTTGTGTAGACTATCGCCAACTTAGTAATGTCACGAAGAAGGACAGTTACCCTCTCCCGAGAATAGATGAACCCTAGACACGTTGGCTGGTTCCACGATTTTCTCGACCCTTGATCTGAAGAGTGGATATTGGCAAGTAGAACTGGCTCAGGAAGATCGAGAAAAGACTGCTTTTACCATCGGCTCAGGATTGTGGCAGTTCACCGTTATGCCATTCGGGCTCTGTAATGCTCCCGCCACATTCGAAAGATTGATGGAGACAGTGCTGAAGGGACTCTCATGGAACACGTGTCTAGTGTATCTCGACGACATAATTGTGGTCGGCAGATCGTTCGAGGACCACGTGAAAAACTTGGAGGAAGTATTCCTGCGACTGAGGAACTCCGGATTGAAGCTGAGCCCTAAGAAATGCCATCTGTTCCAAAAAGAAGTACGATACCTCGGCCACGTTGTCTCTGGGGAAGGAGTAGCAGTGGATGACCAGAAGATCAAAGCTGTTAAGGATTGGCCCATCCCAAAAGACATTCACCAACTTCGAAGTTTCCTTGGTTTATGCACATACTATCGCCGATATGTGCCGGGATTCGCCAACATCGCTAAACCACTGACCAGGCTCACGGAAGGCCAAACAAAGTTTCAGTGGTCCGAAGAATGTCAAGACTCATTCAGGAAGCTGAAAGGAGCTTTGATCAACGCACCTATACTGAGCTATCCCCTACCCAAAGGGAAATTCATTTTGGATACGGACGCCAGCAACGTGGGACTTGGAGCTGTCCTATCTCAGATCCAGGAGGGACAGGAGAAGGTCATTGGTTATTTCAGCAAGACGCTTCCAGTTCAAAAATCCTGATCGCCAAGTAGCACGTTGGATCTGTTGGAAAAGCGAAGTGTTCGATTTCGCGATCGATCATGGAGATGGAATTCCTTCCTGCCCAGCTTAAATGGCTTAAAAACCGGGCTAGCCATAAGAATGCAGATGCCTTGTCGCGAAGATCATGTCCAGATGATTGCTCACATTGCCGACGAGCAGAAGAGAAAGAAGCAACACTTTGTAGAACCGCGGCAATGGATGACAACTGGAATGACAGCATGATCCAGAAAGACCAAGAGAAAGACCCCGACCTTGGCTTAGTTGTCAGCTGGAAGAAGGGCAATCGAAGACCATCATGGCAGGAAGTCGCAGGTTACTCGCCGGCTGTTAAGTCCTATTGGGCACAATGGAACTCTCTTATTCTGGACAATGGGATCCTGAAACGTGTGTTGGAGGCCGATATTGGTGGGGAAGACAGACGCCAAATGATTGTTCCCAGGAACAGAAGAGAGGAAGTGCTGCGGGAAATCCATGATGGAGTCGCTGGAGGACATCTGGGAGTGACGAAGACCCTGCAGAAAGTGAGGCAACGGTTTTACTGGGCCAATTGTCAAGCTGACGTCCAGGACTGGTGCAGAAAGTGCGCTATATGCGCTGCTAGCAATGGACCTCGAATACGACCCAAGGCCCCGATGCGTCAGTACAACGTAGGCAGCCCGTTCGAGAGAATCGCCATTGACATCGCCGGCCCGTTTCATGTATCCGACCACGGGAATAAATACATCCTTGTGGCAATGGACTACTTCAGTAAGTGGGCGGAAGCCTATGCCCTGCCCAACCAGGAAGCCATCACCGTCGCCGACGTCTTGGTGAAAGAGTGGATATGTCGATTCGGTATTCCAATGGAGCTGCACTCGGATCAAGGCAGAAATTTCGAATCCAACCTTTTCCAAGAAATATGTCTACTGCTGAACATCCGCAAGACAAGAACCACGGCCCTACATCCGCAGTTCGATGGAATGGTGGAACGGATGAACAGGACGATCAACCGCCACTTGTCCAAGGTTGTCTCTGACCATCAAAGAGACTGGAACCAGTATCTTCATTTGTTCCTGATGGCCTATCGATCCGCAGTACACGAGTCAACCGGTCAAACTCCTGCTAGTATTATAATGGGCCGAGAACTGCGACTGCCTTGTGACCTGAAGTTTGGGATACCGCCAGGACAAGACACTGCGGGAGAGGACTACGTCAGCAAACTTCGGCAGAGAATGGAAGACATCCACGAACGAGTCCGGTTGAACATCCAGAGTGCCAGCGATAAAATGAAGAAGACCTATGACATCAAGGCCGACGCTGGAGGATTTAAGGTTGATGACCTGGTTTGGCTGTACAACCCCAAACGTCGTCGTGGACTATCACCAAAGTTGCGGAACTCGTGGGAAGGCCCGTATAAAATCGTGAAAAAGATAAACGACCTTGTGTACCGAATCCATAAGCCACCCCGAGGGAAACCAAGGGTCATCCATTTCAACAGGTTGGTCCCTTACGCTGGAAACCATGACCAAGTTCGCACCCTCAAGCCACCGGAGGATGATATGACATTCGAGAAGTTTATGTCCTTGTATTCAAACGGGCAGAAAGTTCTACATGGGGTTACTAGAGAGGAGTCACGAGACCTTTTCGAGGTGCCTGCTGACAACGCACTAGCGCACTATGTGGCAGAAGATCTTCGAATGTCCAGGGGCATCGCCGTAGTGTTCTCCAAGAAATTTGGTCAACTCCAAACACTGCGGGAGCAGAATCCAGAAGTTGGTGGGGTGCTACAGTTGAAGAAAGGCCAGAGAAACATCTACTACCTAGTTACCAAGAGGCATTCCCAAGATAAACCGTCCTATGAAGATGTCTGGAAGAGTCTCACCAAACTAAGAGATACTATGGTGGACCAGAATCTGGTGGATCTAGCAATTCCAAAATTGTCCTGTGGTATTGATGGGTTGGACTGGAGAGTCATAAGAAGTATGCTGGAGGCGATATTCAGATCCAGCGGCGTCAAGATTTTGGTTTGCTGTAACCCTCTTCCACGACCGATCATGAAGACCGTGGAGTGTTACTTCCATCGAACTTCACGGTGCAGATATGGGGAGTCATGCAGATATCGTCACACTCCAGGGATGAAATTTCGGGACGAAATGTCTTTAAGAAGGGGGCAATGTAACGAACCTAGGCCGGACCTGTCGCCTCACGCGTTGCCATCGACAACGATGAGGTCATCCCTGGAGATATTCGAGAACAATCCAGTCACGCCGCGGCAGATAACAACGGTCGATATTGGAAATAACTGGAACATGCTGGGCACCAACCGCCAGAATTGGAAACATCGAGAATGCTGTATCGGAGATAAATAGACAGCCCTCAAGAGGGAGTTGAGAGTCTGAACGAGCCCATACGATCGAGCTATACAGTGGCGTAGTAATATAAATTAAGTTGTAGATTAAGTGTGAAATAAATTAGTGAAACCAAGTTAAGTTTATTTACGTTACACTATAATAGGCAGAATAATAATAATGAGAATCAAAGTAACCAAAGGAATTCTAGGAACCAAAATATGTACAATAATTATAATCGTAACTATAATAATATTAATAGAAATAATTATCAGAACAATAACCATCAAAATCCACACCAATATCAGGGGCAAAGAATAATTTATAATAGACAAGCTCAACAAAATCCTTCAATAAATAATCAGGAAGCTAATGACCAAATGAAACATATATATTTTCATAGAAGAAGCCGCAATGCAGAAAATGTATCTAAAAGGGAAGAACAAAATAGTAGACCTGTGGAAGACAATCAGGTCAATATACCAACAACAAGTGCAACAGAACAACAAAATTTTTATTAAATAAACCATATGTAAAGCTGGACAATGCAAATTATGAACACCCAATAGAATTTATAATGGAAAATAAAAATATACGAAATGAACAATTTATAGGGCTCATAATATTAACAGGTAGTATAGGAACAAAAGAGTAAATTTTTTAATAGGGACTGGTTTAGAAGCATCCTTGATTGAAGAAGGTAGCTTAGAAAATTTTATGAATACCAAAAATACAATTGTAAAAATGCCTAAAACAAACTTGATAGGAATTAATGGAAAAAAATTAGCAGAAACAAATCCATACATAAATTTAAATTTGGAGAAAGATAATAAAAACATTGAATCACAATTGCTGGTAGTTAAAGACATGGAGTTTGATGTCATTATTGGTACAGATCAGTTAGAAATAGTTAAGGCTAAAATAGACTATGGAAGAAAAGGTATAGAAATGGATAATAAATGGTATTAATTTTTTCAAGAAAAGCCTGAAGTAAATAATGATAAAAATATTTTGTGTATGAGAAGAATGAATGTGAGAAATCAAAGTGATGATGATGATAATAATAATAATATTGAATTATATGATGAGAAATGTAAATGTGATGATAAAAATGAAGGATATATTAATGAATCATTAAATAAATATAAGAAGTTAATTATGTATGAATCGAGAATAGCGAAAGAGTATGTACACAAAATAGAAGTAAAAGAAACAGAAAAGTTCAGATCTAAAAATTATCCAATTCCATATAAATATAGGGAACAAGTAAAAGAAGAGTTAGGAAAAATGTTTGAACAAGGAATAATTGAGAGAAGTAACACTAATTATATAAATCCAATAGTTGTAGTCGTAAAGAAAAATGGTGAACCAGATTATGTTTAGATGCCAGAGAACTAAATGAAATTACACTACCATAATATGAATCTCCATTAAATATAGAAACCATTTTTGGCAAAATCATAAATGCTAAGATTTTTCCAAAATTGATTTGAAACATAGTTTTTGGTTGATACCATTGCATCAAAACGCTAGAAATAGTTATAGATTAGTAGATCCTCATAGTAAAATGTTGAGAGGAGTTTTCGATATTGAAAATATATATCAGTATAAAATATAATGAAATATATCAGGTGTCATGAATGTTGTTATCTTGACAATGTTCCTCCCTTAAAATGAAGAGAATTCCAAAGTCAGGTGGTTTCTGAAACAAAAGAAACTAATATTAGTGATTTTAAAGAATAATAAAATTGATATTCAGATTTTACTAACAAGTATTGAAATCTTGAATATAAATTTTAGGGAAATTGTTATGATGAGAAACATTTGTTCAGTGTGAAGAGAATAAAAAGTCATATAATGATACTTATATATCACATGAATACCTATGTTCATTTTGCAATTTTTCTGTACATTTTGCTTTTCTGAAACCTTGTACCATTTTCTTGTCGACGCAGATGTCTCAAGAGTTTAGCAGTGGAGCATTTTTATTGTCATAAGTATGTTGCTATCAATTCATTTTATTTGCACAACCTATAAAAAATATAGAAATCAAAATTCATTATTAAAAACTTTGGATCTCAAGTAGACAAAACTAATTTTCAAGTTGGAACATGCTGTATGCTAGAACCAAATCAGAAGGAAACCTGACAGCGACATGTCAAAACATTTCGATGGAAAATGATAAATTATAGAATTTTGAGTACAGAAAATTGTCAGATATGAATTTTAACTAACTCTGTATATAATCTGAACGGTATAGAAATTCAAATTATATATAAAATCCATAGCATAGTTTAGAATAAGGGAAAGTGTTATAGAAAGTAAGTAAAAACCTAAAATTTGTGAGAAAAAACAAAAAGTGATGGTTGCCAGAAAGAAAAATAACGAGGATTTAAGGAGATAAAAAAATTATTTTTGGATGAACACAGTGACAAAATTTATTAATCATGAATACGAAAATATCACGAGAATAGGAGCAAGTCAGCCAATTGACAAATATATAACATATCCAGAAACGATAGCCGTTGAAAACTACATAGGAAAAACTTCTTACCTCCAGGACACAGCAATATCCATATCCGAGAATCGTCTAACAAGAGAAACGGGCCTAGACACAGTAGCAGCAAAATCCACTAGCCAGGGACACCTCTAGGACTCAAGAAAAGCACAAGTAAACAGATCACAGGTACTTTTTCCAAAAGAAAACTAAACTGAGTGAACGTATTCGGGCAGACATTTTATTACACCTTTCACTTATTTGAAGTCATTTCATAACACCTTTCACTGTTATTGCGCAGTATTTCTGTTTTTTTTATTTTTTTTAAATTTTCTCACTATCCTGTTTTGACAAAAACACTACTCATAAGTTAATTTTCGCAGGATAGGTACATTTAAGTTTTTGATTTAATAAAAGAATAATTATTTGACTATTTTCTGCATTCATTACTCATCTGTTGATCACATTACAACCTGCAATTTTCATATAAACCGTATTTTGAACATTGACTTCAAGCAAAGCAACTAGATGGCACCACTGAATCCTGCTTTGAGAGGAAGTAATATCATGTTTCCATAGGCGTACCGACTGAGCTGAGATAAGGTTAAAGAATACAGGAAAAGAGTATTTGAAAAAGAGTAAGCAACGTAGCCGGATATTTCTTTTCAAAATTTTCAAATAAAAATAAATCAATTAATCAAACTTATCATAACAAATATTTCATTATGAAATTAAGTTAGTAAAAATAATAGTAACAATTAAAAATAATAAATATCAAAATACTAGCAAAATAGCATCATAATAATATATATATATATATATATATATATATATATATATATATATATATATATTGCTATGTTTAGAAGTACGTGTTAAGTGTTCAAAGAGTTGAAATGACAATTATAAATTGTAAAAGCACATAAAAAAACATATTTAGGAATTTACGCTATGTTATTTTACAGTTTTTCTGAAGATTCTACCGTTTTTTCTGAAACCTTATATAATATTAGTCGATACCTATGTTTGAAATGAACAAGTTTTCAACAATACAAGCAATTGGCATAATTTATAAAATTATAGAAATTAAAATTCACTAATATATTTTTGAGCACAAGCAGACAACAAAATGTTAAAGTTGGAACATTCTGTATATGAAATTAGATCTGATCATAATAGCCAATGAGATGCCAGGAAAGATCATGATACAAAATTATGAATATTGAGAATATGAAAAGCAGAAAACGTCAAAAATGATTTTTTATATATCCATGTATATAGTATGTAAGGTATTTAGAAACGATTAGTGAATAAAAACTGTCAAATAAACGAAAATAATGAAAAGTGCAACAAAAAAGGGCGTGTAAATCGAAAATTCGAGAAGAAGACAAAGGATGTGTGGTATCAAAGGAAAGGAATCAACAAGCTGGGAGGATTTGGAAAAAATATAATTTTTGAAAGAACCAACTCAAGATATTTGAATTTGAAAAATCAAGCATATTTTTGTTACAAAAACAGTTATTTGCCAATACAACACAAGGAAATACTAGAAAGAACTGTAGCTGATGAAAAAACCAGATGCAGAACGAATCTTACCTTCTCATTTGAGACATATACCAGTACGAGGGCGAATTCACAGTCGACAAGGGAGCTGCAGACTGGAACGGCAGTTTCCAGGAACGGGAGAGCTATCCGAGACCCTGAACATTTTCGTTTCAAAAAGCCACAGGTACTTTAAACCATGAAAAGTTACTAAACTCAGTGCATTGCAAAAATAAACTTTTTAAAGAACCCTTTTGAGAGAATACTTTCATAAATTAGTATATAGACTATATAACCTACAAAAATAGGTTCCATTTCACTTTTAATATCACATAACTTCACTTTTCATGTATATTTTGCTATGAAGCACCAATTTAAGTTAATTATCGCAGAATAGGTAACAGTTAGTCTTCCTTAATAAAGGAAATTATTATTTTGATGAATTTCTGCCTTATTTTCAATGATTGAGCAATAACAAGATGCCATTTTCTGAAACTGACATCAAGAACTACCACAGGGCTCCACAGTAGAACTGACTTCTGAGATTCCATAGGCGTACCGATTGAGTTAGCTGAGGTAAAGAGAATAAGGTAAAATAATCAATGGGAAAAAGGTAAAATACATAGCCGGACTTTTGAAATATTCATATGGGTATTTATTAATCAACATATTGAATTGATTTCAAAGGGCAACTAGTTAAAAAGATTTTGAGAATAGTATAAAAATTAGTAAAACAAAAATATTTTTTGGAATGATGTCCTTTTGTGAAAATATATAAATAAATAAATATAAAATAAAAACGAACTCCAATCACCTCATCATAACAATTGGCGCCCAACGCGGAGCAGAATTGCCAAAATAATAATTAGAAGCAAGTGTAAATTTTATAGAAATTGAAAAGAACACTTGTTTAAAATCAAATATATTATACAGGGAAAATATAAAGTTGACATTTTAGAATTCTTGCATTGACATATTTGTATAAGTGTTGGGAAAATGGATTTGGGAGATGGTAAAAAAGTTGGTTTGGAAGAAAATACAAAAGGTAGAGAGAGGGGCGATCAAGAACAAGGAGAGAGTAGTAATGTGAGAGGGAGTGAAACACAAAGAGAGAGCAAAGAAATGGACAGTAAGTTGGATAAAATGAATGAAAATTCAGTAAGAATGGAAGATAAGATAGAAAAAATGAATGAAAATTCAGTAAGAATGGAAGAAAGAATGAATGAAAATTCAGTAAGAATGGAAGAAAGATTTTCCATTCAATCTTTCATAGGAAGTATAAAAGATTAAATAAAAGAGTTGAAAGAAAACACAGCAAGTATGGAAGATAGAATGGGAAGAATGGAGGAAAGGATAGAGGAGAAAATGGAAAGTTTGCAGAATGAATTGAGAGGAAAAATTGAAGATATGAAAGAGAATATGAAAAGGATAGCAAATAAAATGCAATCAAGATCTGAAGAAAATAAAGAAGAATCATTACAAATGCACAAACAATTAGAAACAAAAATAGTACAAAATAATGAAGAATTTTATGTAGGTATAACTCAGGAGATATCCACTATCAATAATCATGTGGAAGAAAATGATAAACAAATAAAAGACATGAGATTAGATATAAATAGTAAGCATGAAAAGGTGAAAAATGACATGAGTACACTTAATAAAAAGGTTGATATACAGATAAAAGATACAAATTTAAAATTGATAACTGTGGAAAATGAAATATCTAAAAATTTAGAGGAAAAACTACGGACATTAGAAATGAAAATGATAGACAGTTATATAGAGAACAGAATTATCAGTACCAGTTACGGAGTACAAATCAATGATAAGTTTGATAGCAACTAGACATGTGACTGAATGAATTCTCAAATAGACTGACACAACAGATAGCATGAAGTAGTGTTACCAAGTGAACTTAACAATGGCATGGAATATTTCCATATATAGATTTAAATAAAAGTTAATGAATTAAGAATTTAGATATGTGAATATAAGTTGATGTGGATTGAAATAATCAAACTATGTTATTTGTATTCATGGGGGTAACCTGCTGATTCTCCCTCACATTAGGATTGTCTACAAAAATTAAATTAGAGTAAATCTCACACAAATGATTTGAATCTGTTATTTTATTTAGAAGATTTTCTGCCTGTGAAATGTGAACCATCTCTAAAAAGAGTTTCTTGGTAGTGTTTCTTACGTTGGATAAAATTTCAACTGAGTTATAATCCATACAATGTCATTCCTTCTAGACAAGCTCACTCAGTGCACATCTCTCCGGGTGCAGTCTACTGTCACTTTTGTGTGTGTGTGTTTAATGTTTTCTGAAAAAGACTTGAAGGTTCTGATTGATAAAAGGTAAAGAGGTATACAAATATGTAAGAGAGGGGTCTGCAATTTGCATATTGACTGGTGGAATTGATAGTGCATTAATGAGATGAGCATTGGTTATGTCTTCTATGGATGAAGTATTATATGAAATATTCTTGAGGAAAGAAGCAGGATATGCATTCTGAGTTATCACTTATATAATACTCCATTCCATAGAAGATATAACCAATGCTTATCTCATCAATGCACCATCAATTCCACCAGTCAATATGCAAATTGCAGACTCCTCTCTCACCTATTTTTATACCTCTTTACATTTTATCAAAGATATCACATCTAGACTGTGCAGAACCTTCAAGTCTTTTTCAGAAAACATTAAAATAGCTAACACAAATATTTTACCTCTTAGTAGAGTTTTTTCAAATTCGAAAGACACCTGCTATTCGGATGTAGTTTACTGTATACCGTGTCAACACTGTGATAAACAGTACATAGGGCAAACGTCCAGACAGTTGAAGGACCGCATCTCCGCACACAAAAGTGACAGTAGACTGCACCCGAAGAGATGTGCACTGAGTGAGCATCTCTATAAGGAAAGACATTGTATGGAATATAACTCAGTTAAAATTTTATCCAGCGAAAGAAACACTACCAAGAGACTCTTTTCTGAGATGGTTCACATTTCACAGACAGAAAATCCTCTAAAAAAATAAATTAGAATCATTTGAGTGAGATTTACTCTTATTCAATTTTTGTAGACAATCCTAATGTGAGGGAGAATCAGCAGGACCCCTATGAATACAAACAAAATAGTTTGATTATTTCAATCCACATCATCCTATATTCACACATCTAAATTCTTAATTCATTATGATAGTCAATTAACTTTTATTCAAATCTATATATGGAAATATTCCATGCAATTGTAAAGTTAACTTGGTAACACTACTTCATGTTATCTGTTTGAGAATTCATTCAGTCACATGTATAGTTGACAGCGCTTTCAAACAAAAACACGATCCAAAATTCTCAACATAATAATACATTGTTTAATTACGTAATGTGGATTGTGGTTGATTCCTGTGAGTTTTATACCCAGTTTTGTTCATATAACATTATTAATAATATCAACATCATCGCCGCATAACCTCACTCACATTGTAAGTTATCACTGTCTTGTTTTTCTTTATTATATATTCATATGTGCCTTCCTATTTTGTAGCATCCCTGATGATGATAATAAATACCATCGAAAGCTTGGAATCCGTGTAAAAGAGTACACTTATTGGCCTGCTGCATAACCAATCACTCAATTCGTATCTAGTCAGCAAATAAAACTACAAATTATATATATATATATATATATATATATATATATATATATATTGTAATGGATTTGTAAGATGATTTATTGTTGTTATGATTTGATATGATAATTATTTTCGCTCCGCGTTGGAAGCCAATTGTAATGATGGGTTGTTTTGTTAATTATTTAATTTATTATTATTATGATTACAAATATGTTTGCACTGCTTTGGGAAGCCAATTGTTAAGATATACCAATTATTGTTAATTTTACCCACAAATATTTTCTCTACCTTCTTTGCCTTTATGTTGGGTACCAATTGTTCTGATATGATAATAGCTAATTGTCAATTTTGCCTTTCGTTGGAATTTTTTAATTAATTTTAAATTAAATTAGCTAACGTTAATGTTTTCTCGCCACGTTGCTGCCAATTGTTATTATCTTATTTGCCTTTATGTTGATTGTCAAATTGTAATGAAATAATGATTGTTATTTTGCCCTTACTTTGGATGTCAATTTGTTATGATTGGGTAGAATATAATAATTTATATTTATATTTATATGTTTTGTAAATTTATTTCTTCCACCCACTACCATAACAATTTTATTGAATATAAGGGAATTTTTTATTATTTTTACTCTTTGTACTTCCTTTTCTTACCACGACTAAACTCAGTTGGAACGCCTTCGCCTCAGGAGTCGGTACTGGCAATAGAGCCACTGCCTGTCTTGATGTCATTCGAACTATTTCAGTTCAGTGTTTATCGGTGAGATATTAGTGTAACGTAAATAAACTTAACTTGGTTTTAATAATTTATTTCACACCCAAATCTACAACTTAATTTATATTACGCCACTGTATAGCTCGGTCGTATGGGCTCGTTCAGACTGTCCGTGCCATCTTGAGGGCTACCTATTTATCTCCGTCACAGAATTCCCGATCTTTCGAATTCCGGCAGTTGGCGACCAGCATGTTCCAATCGTTTCCAATATCGACCGTTGCTCTCCGCGGCAGAGCGACTGGACTGTTCTCGAACATCTCCGGGGATGACCTCATCGCTGTCGACGGCAACGCGCGAGGCGACAGGTCCGGCCTAGGTTCGTTACATTGCCCCCTTCTTAAAGACATTTCGTCCCGAAATTTCATCCTTGGAGTGTGACGATATCTGCATGACTCCCCATATCTGCACCGTGAAGTTCGATGGAAGTAACACTCCACGGTCTTCATGATCGGTCGTGGAAGAGGGTTACAGCAAACCAAAATCTTGACGCCGCTGGATCTGAATATCGCCTCCAGCATACTTCTTATGACTCTCCAGTCCAACCCATCAATACCACAGGACAATTTTGGAATTGCTAGATCCACCAGATTCTGGTCCACCATAGTATCTCTTAGTTTGGTGAGACTCTTCCAGACATCTTCATAGGACGGTTTATCTTGGGAATGCCTCTTGGTAACTAGGTAGTAGATGTTTCTCTGGCCTTTCTTCAACTGTACCCGTTTGGAGTTGACCAAATTTCTTGGAGAACACTACGGCGATGCCCCTGGACATTCGAAGATCTTCTGCCAGACAGTGCGCTAGTGCGTAGTCAGCAGGCACCTCGAAAAGGTCTCGTGACTCCTCTCTAGTAACCCCATGTAGAACTTTCTGCCCGTTTGAATACAAGGACATAAACTTCTCGAACGTCATATCATCCTCCGGTGGCTTGAGGGTGCGAACTTGGTCATGGTTTCCAGCGTAAGGGGCCAACCTGTTGGAATGGACGACCCTTGGTTTCCCTCGGGGTGGCTTATGGATTCGGTACACAAGGTCGTTTATCCTTTTCACGATTTTATACGGGCCTTCCCACGAGTTCCGCAACTTTGGTGATAGTCCACGACGACGTTTGGGGTTGTACAGCCAAACCAGGTCATCAACCTTAAATCCTCCAGCGTCGGCCTTGATGTCATAGGTCTTCTTCATTTTATCGCTGGCACTCTGGATGTTCAACCGGACTCGTTCGTGGATGTCGTCCATTCTCTACCGAAGTTTGCTGACGTAGTCCTCTCCCGCAGTGTCTTGTCCTGGCGGTATCCCAAACTTCAGGTCACAAGGCAGTCGCAGTTCTCGGCCCATTATAATACTAGCAGGAGTTTGACCGGTTGACTCGTGTACTGCGGATCGATAGGCCATCAGGAACAAATGAAGATACTGGTCCCAGTCTCTTTGATGGTCAGAGACAACCTTGGACAAGTGGCGGTTGATCGTCCTGTTCATCCGTTCCACCATTCCATCGGACTGCGGATGTAGGGCCGTGGTTCTTGTCTTGCGGATGTCCAGCAGTAGACATATTTCTTGGAAAAGGTTGGATTCGAAATTTCTGTCTTGATCCGAGTGCAGCTCCATTGGAATACCGAATCGACATATCCACTCTTTCACCAAGACGTCGGCGACGGTGATGGCTTCCTGGTTGGGCAGGGCATAGGCTTCCGCCCACTTACTGAAGTAGTCCATTGCCACAAGGATGTATTTATTCCCGTGGTCGGATACGGGAAACGGGCCGGCGATGTCAATGGCGATTCTCTCGAACGGGCTGCCTACGTTGTACTGACGCATCGGGGCCTTGGGTCGTATTCGAGGTCCATTGCTAGCAGCGCATACAGCGCACTTCCTGCACCAGTCCTGGACGTCAGCTTGACAATTGGCCCCGTAAAACCGTTGCCTCACTTTCTGCAGGGTCTTCGTCACTCCCAGATGTCCTCCGGCGACTCCATCATGGATTTACCGCAGCACTTCCTCTCTTCTGTTCCTGGGAACAATTATTTGGCATCTGTCTTCCCCACCAATATCGGCCTCCAACACACGTTTCAGGATCCCATTGTCCAGAATAAGAGAGTTCCATTGTGCCCAATAGGACTTAACAGCCGGCGAGTAACCTGCGACTTCCTGCCATGATGGTCTTCGATTGCCCTTCTTCCAGCTGACGACTAAGCCAAGGTCGGGGTCTCTCTCTTGGTCTTTCTGGATCTTGCTGTCATTCCAGTTGTCATCCATTGCCGCGGTTCTACAAAGTGTTGTCTTTCTTCTGCTCGTCGGCAATGTGAGCAATCATCTGGACATGGTCTTCGCGACAAGGCATCTGCATTCTTATGGCTAGTTCCGGCTCGATGTTCGATCTCGAAATCGAATTCTTGGAGTCTCTCGATCCAACGTGCTACTTGACCCTCAGGATTTTGAACTGTAAGAGCCATTTGAGAGCTGCATGGTCAGTTCTCAACAGGAATCTTCTTCCATACACGTACTTGTAGAAGTGTTCCACCCCTTTACAACAGCTAACAGCTCTCGCCTGGTGACACAGTAATTGCGCTCTGGTTTGCTAAGCGTCTTGCTGAAATAACCAATGACCTTCTCCTGTCCCTCCTGGATCTGAGATAGGACAGCTCCAAGTCCCACGTTGCTGGCGTCCGTATCCAAAATGAATTTCCCTTTGGGTAGGGGATAGCTCAGTATAGGTGCGTTGATCAAAGCTCCTTTCAGCTTCCTGAATGAGTTTCGACATTCTTCGGACCACTGGAACTTTGTTTGGCCTTCCGTGAGCTTGGTCAGTGGTTTAGCGATGTTGGCGAATCCCAGCACATATCGGCGATAGTATGTGCATAAACCAAGGAAACTTCGAAGTTGGTGAATGTCTTTTGGGATGGGCCAATCCTTAACAGCTTTGATCTTCTGGTCGTCCACTGCTACTCCTTCCCCAGAGACAACGTGCCCGAGGTATCGTACTCATTTTTGGAACAGATGGCATTTCTTAGGGCTCAGCTTCAATCCGGAGTTCCTCAGTCGCAGGAATACTTCCTCCAAGTTTTTCACGTGGTCCTCAAACGATCTGCCGACCACAATTATGTCGTCGAGATACACTAGACACGTGTTCCATGAGAGTCCCTTCAGTACTGTTTCCATCAATCTTTCGAATGTGGCGGGAGCATTACAGAGCCCGAATGGCATAACGGTGAACTGCCACAATCCTGAGCCGATGGTAAAAGCAGTCTTTTCTCGATCTTCCTGAGCCAGTTCTACTTGCCAATATCCACTCTTCAGATCAAGGGTCGAGAAAATCGTGGAACCAGCCAACGTGTCTAGGGTGTCATCTATTCTTGGGAGAGGGTAACTGTCCTTCTTCGTGACATTATTAAGTTGGCGATAGTCTAACAAAAGCGTGTCGATCCATCCTTTTTCTTCACCAGTACGACTGGAGGACCAGGGACTGTCAGATGGTTCGATAACTCCTTCTTTTCCCATATCGCTGACTATTTTGTCAGCCTCTTCCTTCTTGGCAAGAGGAAGTCTTCTTGCTGATTGCCGGGTCGGTCGGGCACCCCCAGTATCAATCTTGTGCTGGACCATATTAGTTCGACCTCCTTTTCCTTGTCCGGTATCGAAGATGTCTTGGTACTTTTCGACTAAATCTCTTAGTTTGGGCTGTTGAGCTGGTTTTATATCTTTGGAAGAGATGGCAAGTAATTTTTCTAGTTCTGTGGGCAAGTTGTTGGGTTGGCTAATCGTACCTCGTACGCCCCGGATCACAGATGAAACTGACGAGCAGTGCCCTAAAATTGTTCCTTTCTTTAAGGTCACTGGAAAGTAATTGACATTCATGACCCTTACCGGTACAAATTTTTCAGCACGTAACAGGGTTTTCCTAGGGCAATCCCTCGTCCAATTTTCTCATCATGAAGTTTGGGCTCGAACATCACCACGTCTCCACTGCTCGCACTCCCGTCCAGGCGAGCCTCCAGGATGGTTTCAGCCCTCTCAGGTACGCTTACATCCTCAGCCAACAGCACACGGATCAACTCTTCACTTCTCCCATGAAGTACCAGCTCTTCTCCGTTGACACGTAGGACGCCGTCTTTGAAATCCAATTCAAACCCTCTGGAATTCATGATGTCCATTCCGATGATTGCATCGTCTTCGATGTCCGCTACAAGTGCCTGATGTTTCACTTTAGTGCTGCCCAAAATTATTTCAATCGGTAGCTCGCCATATACAGTAGCTGGTCCCTGTTGCTGTGCGTAGCTTCCAAGTTGTCGGTTCAATTCGTTCCGGTGTTCTGGCAAAGGAAGGCCCGAGAATTGTTCTAGTCGCACCTGTATCTAGCAGCATGGTGCAAGGCTCGTTATTGATGAGACCGTCTACGAAAACACCTCTGTTCTGTCGTTGCAGGATAGCGACATATGCGTTGTTAACCGGGGCTTGCTGGACACAGGCCGACGATTGCCCCTTCTCGTTGACCTTCTTTAGTTTTCCTGCATCGGAGTCGTGTTTTCGAATGTTGGACATTTGCTACGCACATGTCCAATTTTGCCACAATTCCAGCATCTTATCTGTCTTTTCTCAGGCAAAACTTCCTTCATCACTTTTCTTATGGCAGCTTCCAAGTCAGCATGCTCCTGTGAGTCTTCTTCAATACTTCGAACTTTACTTTGGTTTTTGCAGGATTGTTTTGCTGCTTCAAATTCCAAAGCGCGTGCCAGTGCGTCTACGAGATGTGTTGGATGAGCTAGTGTCAACGCTTGTCTGGTTTCTTGGTCACGGAGTCCATCCAAGAATGCCTGAACCGCTAATCGCTCCATTACATTTTCCGGTGTGGCTGGATATGCGAGACGAACCAAGCGTGCAATGTCAGCTTCGAATTCTTGTAAGGATTCGCCCGATTTCTGGCAGCGATTTTTCAGTTGGGAGTGGTATACGTGTTCCAAATGCGCCTGCCCATATCGTAATTCTAGATGTTTAATCAGCTGATCATAGTCCTCCTGTTCTTGGGCGGTAAGAGTTTGTAGAATATTCGTCGCTTCTCCACGTAATGCAAGTGTTAGTGCTACAGCTCTTTCCCCTGCATTCCATCCATTTGCTTTGGCCGCTGCTTCAAATTGTCGGCGGTAATTTCCCCATGGAGTTTTTCCGTCGAATTGAGGCGGCTTCATGGAAAGCTTCCCTATTTCAGAAATGACCTTGACATCTTGTATACCCTCTTGAACTTTATCCAAGTTCAAACTCAAGTCCAGCATTGCATTTTTGTTAACCATCTCTGTGGAGGGCGCACTATCAATTCGTTTTTCCAGCTTACTGATCGTTTCCTTTATTTTGTCCATTTCTGCCTCGATTCCGTCTTTGATTTCATCGCTGATTATTTCCTTCATCTTGTCCATCTCTGCCTCGACGGTTCCTATTCTTTTTTCTAGACGATTCGCCACACCACAGAGTTCTTTTTTTAGGCCTTCTGTGTTTTCAAGGAGCTTATCTTCCAGGCTTTCTAGAAGCTTCTCTTCCAGATTTCTAGAATTTTCTTGAAGCTTCTCTTCCAGATTTATAGAATTTTCTTGAAGCTTCTCTTCCAGATTTATAGAATTTTCTTGAAGCTTCTCTTCCAGATTTCTAGCATTTTCTTCCAAAGTCCTCGAATTTTGTTGCAGTTCTTCTTTCACGGATTTAGTAGTTTCTTCGAGTTTATTCATTACCAAACTCAAATCACCTCCGGGAACTTCGAATAAAAATGTTTCGGGTCCTCACCTTCTTGTATAAGTCCTTCTGCAAGTCTTTCCTGGAGTACTTGCTTTTTACCCGTTGTTTCCAGTTCCCTTTCCTCCAATTCCTGTTTCAATTCCGCTACCTTCAAGTCCGCAAGGCGCACTTTTCTTGAACACATTTTGTCTTTGACGAGGTATCAGTCTGTTTCACACGAAAAAGTTTATCAGTTTGTTAAAAATTCACTTCGCGAATTCTTTTCCACGGGCCACCAGTCTGTTTCACGCGAAGAGTGTATCAGTTTATATTCCCACGCACAATTGTCCACTTCGCGAAAACCGGGCCACTGTCTATTTTCTGTTTCACGCGAACAGTGTATCAGTTTATATTCCCACGCACAATTGTCCACTTCGCGAAAACCGGGCCACTGTCTATTTTGGGCGTACAAAAAGGTCTATCAATTTATTTTTCTGACTATCCACTCCACGATCACTTGTTTATTTTCAAAATCTCACTTCCTACACCAATTGTAACGTAAATAAACTTAACTTGGTTTTAATAATTTATTTCACACCCAAATCTACAACTTAATTTATATTACGCCACTGTATAGCTCGGTCGTATGGGCTCGTTCAGACTGTCCGTGCCATCTTGAGGGCTACCTATTTATCTCCGTCACAGAATTCCCGATCTTTCGAATTCTGGCAGTTGGCGACCAGCATGTTCCAATCGTTTCCAATATCGACCGTTGCTCTCATTTTTCAATCTCCTCGCTTTGTTTTTTCTTCCCCTGGAGACCATTTCTGTTTTGTCTTTTTATTTGAATTTTCAAAATCACGCACTTTTTTGTCGCACTTTGACTAATTTGGTGTTATTTGAGAAAACTTATCAACTAACATATTTTACATTTCTTATAAACTAAATACAATATTTGATCATAATTATCTTTGACATTTCTGTGTTCTTACTTTTCCACAATTTCAAATCTAACCATCTCTGTTCACTGATTGGCTATTGTCATCAAGAAGTTTCTTGTTCTCCCATTGGCTATTTTAGTTAGATGCAATTTCATATACTGTATGTTTCAACCTTATAATTTCGTTGATCACATTTAATCCATAATGATTTTGTAAATCTAGACTTTTTGTTGTATTTCAAACAATTATATGTTGTAATCATCTTTGAAAATGCAGGAAGATGATTGCATTATAGTATTTGTAAATATTTACCTATCAATGTTATACAGAGGCTTCATAGAGGAAATGTTATCTCAAAAAAATGTAAAAACAATATCTCATGAACTACTAACTATTAAATATTAATTATTTTTGTGGATATTTTAAGAAATTATTTCTTTTTGACCTTTGAAATATATTACTGGTCCTTCCTAACATAACAATATATATATATATATATATATATATATATATATATATATATATATATATATATATATATTATATATTGTTATGATGAAATAACAGACGTGCTAGGCACGGGCGAAGTGGTTCGGTAGAAAATGTTTGGTAACAGATTCGGGGTTTTTTTTTATACGACGGTGGGGAATAATATTTCATTTGACTAACATTTTGAAGCGTCGATGATTATTTATATGAAATTTCGGGATAAAGTGAGTTTTTCGTTAGTCAAAATGGGCGGTGTTTAAGTATGGGATTTTTATTGTATCGGTAGATCGAAAGGGAATATATACGAGTGTCTATGGAACATGGGACAACTATTTGGAAAAATTGGTTATTGGAGGCAACAATTGTTCTACAGGGTAAGTACAAAGCTTTTAGGAAAAAAGTAGTTTAACGCTTGCTTTAATTTATTGTTGGGGTGAACCATATGTACAAAAATAGTTCGTATTTATGCAGGTGTATTACCTGTTCTGGTATTGAAGCTAATGCACACAAAGTATTATTGAAATTAGAAAAGTTATCGGTAAACATTTTTTTGTTTTTTTTTTAATGGTGACTAGCGGCGGGATGTTTGGATTCTTCCCTTTTTGCTTGTTATATTTTTTTCATGTATAGGTTGAAAAGCATATGGGGGTGATTTGGTATGAGAACATTTTTATAGCCTCCAGTAAAGCTATAGAGGGATATATTTCACGCATTTTGGGTATTGGGCCCATGAACATTAAAAATAATGTTTGAAAATTATTATAAATAGGATTTGATAAGTTCTATAGAGTTGAATATTTGAGTTGACCTTATTTTGAGCTCTTGTTTCAATACAAAAAAAGGTGTATTTTAAATATGTTTTGAAAAAAAATTTTTTTTTTCCTTTTTCTCATTATATGGTGGTTAATAATTAATTCGGTCTTTTTATTGTAGTAGTTTACAACCTCCTCAAGAACTTTTATGAAAAAAAAAATCACCAAAGACTCATCAATGGCGTTGAGCCGAATTCTAGCTCTTTTGGACTAGAACGTGATAAAACCAGTGAAAAAAGAAATTGATGTAAAAAATTTAAAAACAACTTATTGGTGACAGTGTTAGAGCCCTTCATAAGATTTATTGTATTCAATAGAGCAAAAGAAAGAGCTCATTTTGGTTAGGGCAAACATATATAAATATATATGAAAGTAAGGGCAGGTCCTTTCCAAGGTGGACATCAGAGAAAGATATGGTTAGTAAGTATGAATATTTCTTTCCAAAAGTATTGAAAAAATGGTAAAATAGAGAACTGTCGATAGACAGGCTCTCCGTTATAAATGGTGACATCAGCGGGACATTTTTTTTATGAAGATCATTGTTATTCATTTTTACTGAAGTGGCTAGTATTACAGGGGTGACAGCGTCGAGAAAGTTATGAATAGATAAATTTTTCCTTGTCAGGTGAAGTTAAAGGTATCATCATTTTTTTTTCTATATGAAACAGGGAAATGGGTCAAAAGCCAATTTAGCCCTGTTACATTTGGTGACAGCGGTGGGATTGGTGATTTTTTCTTAGAAGTTCAGAAAAGATGACTTTTTATGTTGTTTTGAAATCGAACAAAAAGGTTTTTTTGACACATAGTTTCAAAGTTTTACTCTGTTTCATGAAGTAGTTGGTATTTTTTTTAGTTATAAATTTGGGCTGTTGAAGAAAAAAAAATTATTTTGTAAAAGCATGTTTTAAATAAAGATAGGAGTTGTTGAATCGATTTCGTTCCGTGATTAAACTATATAATTATTGTGTGTGTTCAGAAAGGAGGAAAACAATTTTTGTATGGTGTTAAAAGAAGATTAAGGTAGAACCTTTGAAAAAAATATTTGAGGTTTGGTCTACAAGGCAAACCAAAAAGATTGATAGGATTTACTTTGATTTTTTTTTGTTCAGTTAAAATTGAAAAATAAACAGATAATTTTTTTTCTTTCATATAGGGTGTAGTTGAAAAAAATAAATCGTTTTTTTATCAATTTTCATACAGGGTGAAGTTGAAAATTAAGTAGTTGAAAATAATAATTTTTTTGTTGATCTTTTGTATGAGATAACATAGAAATTTGTGTTGAAATTTTATATAGGGTGAATCAAAAAGGTGAATAGATTTTTTTTTATTTTTATTTTACAGTTGGGAAGTTGAATAGATTTTTTTTATTTCATTAATTTAATTTAAATAGGGTAGATGGAAAAAGTTAATTTTTTTTTGAAAAAAGTTTGAATAACTTTTTAGAGAAAAAACGGTGGGATGTTTGGACAACTTTTCAGAGAAAAAACGACGGGATGTTTGGATAATTTTTCAGAGAAAAACGGTTGGATAATTTGGGTAACTTTTCAGAGAAAAAACGGCGGGATATGTTTGAATAACTTTGAAAGAAAAAAAAACGGCATGTGATAACTTTTTAAAGAAAAACGGTGTGATAATTTGTGTAACTTTTTACAGAAAAATGGCGGATCGTTTGGACAACTTTTCAGACAAAGAACGGCGGGATTGTTTGGATATTTTCTGAGAGAAATATGGTTGATTTTTTTGTTTTGTTGCAATTGATTATATTTGTGGTTATATATTTTTTATATATGTGCATGTTGAGTTCACCCTATATACTAACCCAAGACATTTTTCAATGATATTGAAGGAGCCATAAATGGAAGCGTAGAAACCATAAAAGAAGAAGAAAAATTGGAAAATTTTTGGTAAAATATATTTTTTTTTTTTTAAACGTAATTTTGAAAGATATTTTTTTCTGGAACACCATTTGGTGATTGAATGAAATTTGAAAAAAAAAATTGATTTGATTAGTAGCTGAAAAAAATAATAGCGAAAATTAAAAAGTTTATTTGAAAGTTTAAAACAGAATAATGATAGGAAATGAAGAAGTTCAGATATCAGTTTTGTTACATTCAAGTAATTGAAATTGAATTTTTGGATAAATATCTTTGGTTTTCATTTGATAAATTATTAAAGTATTAGGGATTTTATATTTCAGGTCTTGGGGAGTTATTTTGTTATAGGATTTTGTTGTTTGCAGGCGATTTTGGAGATGGATTGTACGCAGTGGAGGAAGAAGACTTCTTCTTGGGAATTTTGTGGAAAAAATGTTTTTTTTTTCAGTATTAAGATAAGGTTTTTGGGAAAATGGTTGAGACACTCGTCAGCCCAAAAAAAAGAGAATTTTTTTGAAATTTTGTGTATTTATGGAAAATTTAAATATGGGGGAAAATTCAGGCTTAGATGGCTAATTATTTTGTGAAGAGTTACGAAGGTTGTGTGGAATAACGACCGTATTGAGGAGAAAGTGAGCCCCTCAATTTGTCTGTGTTGGAGATTTTGGCAGCCGGAAGAAGCTGTCGTGAATTTTTTTCATTTTGCTTTGGCTCTGATCAAGGACGATTTTGTGAGCTGCCGAGGAAAACAGGATTGAAGTATCAGGGGTCGTTTGGAAGAAATTGTAGACCTTTGATGAAGATTTTTGGCTGCTGGGAGAAGCAGTTATTGCGTGTAGGTCTCTATTGATCGTATAATGGTTGAGCTACGGAGAAAGGTGTAGCAGGGGCGTATTTAGGAGATTGGTGACCTTTGAGGATGTTTTTCGTTATTATTGTAGGTTGCTGGAGGAAGCAACTGGGTATGTTTTCCGTCGTTGTAGGTTACTCGAAGGAAGCAACTGAGATAGTTTGTTGTAGGAAGTAGGAAAAAGGTTGGATAGGTGATTTTTGGAGCAAAAGGGAGTAAAAGGCTTCGATGGGTTGAAAAGGCGATTGCTGACAGAAAGTTAATGGAAAATATGATTATTTGTTGATTGTAATTCAATGTTCGTCGGAGTATGTGCCCGGGAAGTAGTTGTTTGTTGGCAAATAGGATTTTTGTTATAGTGATGGAAGTCTACAGATGAAGTGAGTTGCTTTTTCGAAGTTGTAGTGGGCGCCGCGAAAGGGTGGTCCCTAGGAATTGTTCCACTGAAAAAAAACAAATATTTTGGAGAATTAGGAGGTCGAGTGTAGGACAGAGATGATGTTGTTTTAGAAGGTCGAGGTAGGACCATTTTGGAGAATTAGGAGGTCGAGCGAAGGACCGGAGAAGACGATGTTACTTCAATAGGTCGAGGTAGGACCGTAATTGGAAGTATAGAGGAGGTCGAGCGAAGGACCAGAGATGATGTTGTTTTAGAAGGTCGAAGTAGGACCATTTTGGAGAATTAGGAGGTCGAGCGAAGGACCAGAGATGATGTTGTTTCAGAAGGTCGAGGTAGGACCATTTTTGCGCCTATTGATGCGATTCGGCTCTGTAGGAGGGGCCGCAGAATACTCCTACCAGGGTTGATTGGACTCCAGCTGGTGAGTAAAAGTCTCACAACTTGGAAGTCCTGTCTTTATTTTCTTTCTTCTTTCATTCTTGCTCTGTAGGGGGGCTTCAGAATACTTGTACCAGGGTTGATTGGACTCCAGCTGGTGAGTAAAAATCTCACAACGTGGAAGTCTCGTTTTTTTTTGTCTATCCTTTTCTTTTCCTTATGGCTCTGCAGAGGGGGCCTAAGAATTTTTCTGTCGGGGTGTGGCACAAATCGGTAGATAAAAGTCCCACAATTGATGCCTATCAAGGGTATGTGACCAGAATTGTTTGTTCTAGAGATAGGAGGCTCTAGGTGATAAGGGTAAATGTGTTTTTAGGAAAGATCTGGAAGAGGACAATATAGGGAGTTTTGTAGCCTGCTAGGTAAAGCAGATGAGTTTTGGGAAGGGGTCTGGAGTTGGACCAAGCAGAAAGGAATTTTGATCTGCTCAGAGGAAGCAGCTGTGTTATGTGGAGATGGTCTGAGGAAAGACCGTATGCGAAGTTGGTAGGACGGTAGTCCCTACTAGGTTGGACCAATAGGTCAAGTTCCAGGTGAAATTTATACGTCTATGAGCGATATTTTACCGTTTTTTTTAGATGGTTTCTTTTGTGACTTTCGTGCGTTGTACGAGGTGCTTTTAGTAGCCATTTTTTTTCTGTCATCGGATGCCATTTATGCGTTTTGGCTCTGTGGGAGGGGCCGCAGAATACTTCTACCAGGGGGAAGGACACCAGCTGGCGGAGTAAAAGTCCCGCGACTCGGGAGTACTACTAAATTATTGGATTTTAATTAGTTAGGTTGGGAATCGTGTAGATATATATGTGTGTGTATATGGGAATAATGGGTTTTTGAAGAATGTTTGCGATGAATAAAAATTGTGAATGGTGAGGAAGGATTGTATGGTTTGGAAGGGAGGATGCTGAACTTTTTGGGAAATGAGAAGGGTTTTTTTTTGTGATGAATTGTTGGGTATACGAGGACAGGACCATTTGTCTTGTGATTTCGATTTGTTTCTGTTCGGTTTTGATCCATATGGATTATGGATTGTAGAGATAGGCAATGATATTCTTGTACGCAAAGAATTTGTATGACTGTCCTAACTGAATTGCCTTACATTTTGGTATGGTTAAGGAAGTGCCCAGGAATGCGCGAATCTGAGCCAGAGAATTGAATTTGGATATTTACACAATTTCACTGTGGTTGTTGGAAGAATACTGTGGATACAGCTATGCCCGACAAAGTCGTTTTCATTTGAAAAAGCCAGAAAATTTGATGATTTTTAGAAATGAAAAAGGGTTGGACTACCGGGAAAGTTTTAGAAGTTTAGGAAATTGAACATATAGGATGGTTCAATAATTTTAATAGAAAAACTATTCAGTTACCAGGGCAGATTAATAATTTCATTGTTACCGGGGAGATTCAATAATTATGTGGGATTGAAAGTTTAGTTATGAGGGTAATTCAATAAATTTTGGGATTTTTATTTTTTATTTCAAACGATGAATTACCCTTGCAGAGGAGGCCAGGCCGGTGCGCTACCTGGGGAGTAAGAGTCCCGCCAAATAGTGCCACTTTATGGGTATGGTTTACTAAGCCATATGATAGGTCCAGGAGTGAGGCAATGGCCCTCCTGACCGTTGGGAGAACGCTGAGACACTGCAAAAGCAGCTCAGGTTCAATTTATTGTAGCATAGGTCCAGTAGTGAGGCATTAGCCCTTCAGACCATTAGGAGAACGCTGAGACCCTGAAAAAGTAGTTCAGGTTTATTTTGTGTCGTTTGATAGGTCCAGGAGCGAGGCATTTGCCCTCCTGACTGTTGGGAGAACATGGAGACCCTGCAAAAGCAGCTCATGTTCATTTTGCTTTGGAAGATAGGTCCAGGAGGGAGGCATTGGCCCTCCTGACTGTTGGGAGAATATGAAGACCCTGCAAAAGCAGCTTATGTTCAGTTTTGAATACAAGGGTATTGGAAATAACTTGAGATACGCAGTAGAATACGAAAAAAGACTATAATGAGTTCCATTGAAAAGGCGATATGGAGATGGAGCGTTAAAAGATATATTTTGCTAATTGCAAGATAATTTTTACGGGATATATTTTTTTTCTAAACTAAGGGTAATTTTGTACCCGAAATGACAGAGTCAAGCTGGTGATTTCGTGTATAACACCAATAAGTGTTACGTGAAAATAGATAGATTTTCGCGAAGAGAGAAAAATGCTGAAAATGATTAATGATTTTATCAAATTTTGAAGGGAGGAAGTACCTTTGAACTTCCACGGAATTGGTAGGAAAAAATTGATTGGCTATCTGCTAATAGGGTTATATGTTGATATGTTTTTTTGCAATTTATTATGGTTTATTTTATTTTGATTTGATGTACTGATCATAAGAATGTCTATTTTTTGATGAATTTATTTGTTGGTGAAATTTTTTATTTTATTTTACGGAAACGCCACTTTGACTGGACTATATATGAAAAATTTCTAATTTGAAAGTAGGTGTAAATAAGGATTTCACTATAGTGTAATTGTAAGAATGATAATGAGAAAATGTTTTTTTTATGATATATTGATTATTGTTTTATTTTGTTTTGTATTGTTGGGATGAAAAATTGACTCTATTTATGATGAGGTTTTTTATCATTTTGTAATGGTATAGTGAAGATAATTTGATTTGATTTTATTTTTTATTTTGCAAGTATGAACTATTTTGTTTGAGAAGGACTTGATTTTAATATCATTAGTGCGTGATTCGGGTTAAAAATGATTTGAAAGACTATTGGGGATGGAGTATGCAGTAGAGAAGGTTCTGGAAATGGTAGGCAGAGCAGTCGACAGCATGGTAACTTTTCTCTCTCCTGTATTTAGGCCAAAGTAATTAAGACAGATTGGAAGCAGCGGACGAGATGGTGTAATCATTGACAGGGTTTATTAGAAGTAGCTGATGTTAGCAGCTAGCAAAAGGCAGTAAGTAAGCTAGGTGTCCTAGTATGGGCTGGAGTTCAGCTCAAAGGACAGAAGCAGAACAGGTGAATAAATGAAATGAGGCTGTTGTAAATAGGGTTACTGTATATATGAAATGACTGAATTGATTAAGTCATAAAAAGCAGAGGCGGTCTTGCGGAACGGAGTTCACTGAGTTATATGGAGTGAACCATGGGAGCTGATAAATTGGAGAAATATGGTGGCATGGTAGTTTAGCCATGTATTTTACGTAACCTTTGAAAATGTCTCAGTTAATTCGATCCTGTAGTTAGTTAAGCAGGTCGAACTTATCCAGTATACCAGTAGCGAGATTTTGAAACCTTAATCGACTTGTTCCTGTTTTCCAGCAGCGAGATTCAGAAACACTAGTTGTTTGTTCTAGTGTTCCAGCAACAAGTATTCTGTCTTTGGGCCCTATGAGAGAAAGTTACCTTCCAGCATCACTTACAGCGTCGTTAGTGATAGTGCCGTCGAACAATCGGGAGTGTGTGAAACAAAAAGGCAATTCTCAACTGAAATGAACGGGTCCGCAATTCAAAAACAAAAAAATTGTGTTTAGATTGTAGGTTGTACTTGTTAAGTTTGATAGAAATATGACTTCCGAGAAATTGAACAGGACCGTATTGAGGAATTGGGCCTATAATTGTTGGCCAATAATAGAATTTTTTTTTATTTTGGAAATTTAACTTTGAAATATATCGGACCTGATCAATAATTTTTGTACTTTGGAAAAAAGTAATGGCAGGTGTAGCCAATACTTTTTTTAATGGAGGGAGTATTGTAACACCCTGTAAGGTGTTATGTTATTGTTGTTTTATTTTTTATTTTTTGGCCTTAATGAAAGTATCTATTTTTCTGGTAACTTATGAGATTGAAATTTTATTATTGTAAGAAATACTGGAAGAGCTCATATCTTAGTTATTCAGAAATTATCATTTTCTCTCATTGAAATAATATTCATATATGGTGTTTAATGGAAGTCAACCATCAATCTTCGATGGGAGATTGAAAAATAATCAATTATCGGTTCAGAGTTTAATTGTTTATTTAAGTTCGGACGTTGTGTTGAGATTCCTTCACACAGTTAAGTGTTATGGTCTAATTGCCGTTGTGCTGAAATAACAAGAATTATTCGGGGAAATACTTCATCTAGAAAAATCACGCAATAATAAGTAGCCAATAGGATTTGAATATGCAAAAGTACCACTTAAATGAAAGACCAATTGGTGATTTTAAAATGGGGGCTACGACTTGACGCTAACTTGGAGCGGAAAAAGAATGAGATGAAATGAAGAATTCGGTCTGTGGGCTTCACCCGAACAGACGTGCTAGGCACGGGCGAAGTGGTTCGGTAGAAAATGTTTGGTAACAGATTCGGGTTTTTTTTTATACGACAGTGGGGAATAATATTTTATTTGACTAACATTTTGAAGCGTCGATGATTATTTATATGGAATTTAGGGATAAAGTGAGTTTTTCGTGAGTCAAAATGGGCGGTGTTTTAAGTATGGGATTTTTATTGTATCGGTAGATCGAAAGGGAATATATACGAGTGTCTATGGAACATGGGACAACTATTTGGAAACATTGGTTATTGGAGGGAACAATTGTTCTACAGGGTAAGTACAAAGCTTTTAGGAAAAAAGTAGTTTAACGCTTGCTTTAATTTATTGTTGGGGTGAACCACATGTACAAAAATAGTTCGTATTTATGCAGGTGTATTACCTGTTCTGGTATTGACGCCAATGCACAAAAAGTATTATTAAAATTAGAAAAGTTATCGGTAAACATTTTAAAGTTTTTTTTTAATGGTGACTAGCGGCGGGATGTTTGGATTCTTCCCTTTTTGCTTGTTATATTTTTTTCATGTATAGGTTGAAAAGCATATGAGGGTGATTTGGTTTGAGAAAATTTGTATAGCCTCTAGTAAAACTACAGATGGATATATTTCACGCATTTTGGGTGGTGGGCCCATGAACATCAAATATAATGTTTGAAAATTATTATAAATAGGATTTGATAAGTTCTATAAAGTTGAATATTTGAGTTGACCTTATTTCGAGCTCTTGTATCAATACAAAAAAAAGGTGCATTTTAAAGATGTTTTGAAAAAAAATGTATTTTTTTCCTTTTTCTCATTATATGGTCTTTTTATTGTAGTAGAGTTTACAACCTCCTTGAGAACTTTTATGAAAAAAAAAATCACCAAAGACTCATCAATGGCTTTGAGCCGAATTCTAGGTCTTTTGGACTAGAAGGTGATAAAACCAGTAAAAAATTCAAAAACAACTTATTGGTGACAGTGTTAGAGCCCTCTATAAGATTTATTGTATTCAATAGAGCAAAAGAAAGAGCTCATTTTGGTTAGGGCAAACATATATATATATATATATATATATATATATATATATATATATATATATATATATAAAAATAAGGGCAGGTCCTTCCCAAGGTGGACATCAGAGAAAGATATGGTTAGTAAGTATGAATATTTATTTCCAAAGGTATTGAAAAAATGGTAAAACAGAGAACTATCGATAGACAGGCTCTCCGTTATGAATGGTGACATCAGCGAAACACTTTTTTTTTTATGAAGATCATTGTTATTCATTTTTACTGAAGTGGCTAGTATTACAGGGGTGACAGCGTCGAGGAAGTTATGAAAAGATAAATTTCTCCTTGTCAGGTAACGTTAAAGGTATTATCATTTTTTTTTTCTATATAAAACAGGGAAATGGGTCAAAAGCCAATTTAGCCCTGTTACAATAGCATAGTTCAGAATGAGGAAAAGTGCCATAGAAAGTGAATGAAAACCTAAAATTTGTGAGAAAAAACACAAAGTGATGGTTGCCAGAAAGAAAAATAACAAGGATTTGAGGACATCAAGAAATATTTTTGGATGAACACGGTGACAAAATGTATTGATCATAAATACGAAAATATTACGAGAATAGGAGCAATCCAGCCAATTTACAACTATATGAACATAACCAGAAATGACAGCCGTTGAAAACTACCTAGGAAAAACTCCTTACCTCCAGGACACAGCAATATCCATATCCGGGAATCATCTTACAAGAAAAACGGCAGAATCCACTAGCCAGCGAGACCTATAGGACTCGAGAAAAGCATAAGTGAACAGATCACAGTTACTTTTTTTTTTTAAACCAAACTGAGTAAACGTATTCAAGCAGACACTTATTTGATGTCATTTCATTACACCTTCCACTGTTATTGAGCAGTATTTCTGGTTTTGTTCGTATAATTTAATATAACCTACAATTTTGATTTTAAAAAGTCATTTGATTTGCACATTGGCAAAGTACTTCACTTCTCACATATCACTGTTTTGACAAAAACACTACTCATAAGTTAATATTCGCCGGATAGGTACATTTAAGTTTTTGATTTAATAAAAGAATAACTACTTGACTATTTTCTGCATTAATTACTCATCTGTTGATCACATTACAACCTGCAATTTTCATAAAACCGTATTTTGAACATTGACTTCAAGCGAAGCAACTAGATAGCACCACTGAATTCTACTTTAAGAGGGAGTTATATCATGTTTCCATAGGCGTACTGACTGAGCTGGGATGAAGTAAAAGTATACAGGTAAAAGAGCATTTGAAAAAGAGTAAGCAACTTAGCCGGATATTTTATTACTGTTATGATAAATATTTCTTTTAAACATTTTCGAATGATAATGAATTAATCAATCAAACTTATCATAACAAATATTTTATTATGTGACTAGTTATTAAAAAAATAACAATTAAAAATAATAAAAATCGAAATTCTAGCAATAATAGCATTATAATTATTGGCGCCCAACGCGGGCCAATAACAATATCAGTATCATCATAATAATTGGCGAAATAATAAAAATTGCAAAATAGCGAAATTACAAATTTACCAAAGCGGAGCAGTAAAGCCAATACAATAATTAGAAGCAAGTGTAAATTTCAAAGAAAACATTTGTTCGAAATCAAATATATTTATACAGGGAAAATATAAAGTTGACATTTTAGAGTTCTTGCATTGACATATTTGTATAAGTGTGGAGAAAATAGAATTGAGAGATGGTAATGAAGTTGGTTCAGAGGAAGGAGCAGAAGGTAGAGAAAGGGGTGATCAGGAATAGGAAGAGAGTAGTAATGCGAGAGGGAGTGAAAGTTTACAAATGGAGTTAATTTGAAAAAATTATGGATTTCATGAATGATAAAATGAAAGAAAACTCAGAAAAAATGGAAAGTCTGAAAAATTAAATGAAAGAAAGTATGAAAAAGGATTTGAAAGAAAACACTGCAAGAATGGAAGACAAAATGGAAAGAATGAATGATGGAATGAGAGAACGTATGGGGAGAATGGAAGAAAGGATGATAGAAAATATAGATGGAAAATAAAAAAAAAAAAAGTGCAAAAGAAAATATGGGAAGTATGCAACATGAATTTAAAGGAAAAAGGAAGACATGAAAGAAAATACGGTAAGAATGGTAAGTAAAGTGCAGTTGAAATTAGAAGAAAGTAAAAGGGAATTTTTAGAAGGGCACAAACAATTAGAGACAAGAATAGAGCAAAATAATGAAGAATTTTATGTATCGATCACTCAAGAAATAGCTATTGTTTACAATCAAGTAGAACAAAATGACAAACAAGTGAAAGATATGAAGTAGATATTGACAGTAATAATAAAAAATTTAAGAATGACATAAACATGTTCAACAAAAAGGTTGACATACAACAAAAGGATGCAGATCTAAAATTTAATACAGTAGAAAATGAAATATCAAAAATGAAAGAAAGGAATAATTTGAATGAAAACGAAATAAAATAAAATAAATAAAAAATAGAAAAAAAATCATAAAAATAATTAAAAAAAACAAAACAAGAAATATGAATTCAATGGGAGAATTGAAAGAGATCATTAGGCAATATTTACACAATCAACCCTCTATTTGGTTTAAAAGTCAGGAGAAAAATATCAACAGTTTCCAAGATTTTGAAAATTTATTTCTGAAACAATATTGGGGGGAAAATGCTCAACTTATCGTCCGAGACAAACTACAATTTGGCAAATTCGATAAGAGAAGGAGTACAAACTATAACAATTATGCCTCACAACTGTTTGCAATGTCGCAATACCTCACCCTATTATGAGAGAAGAGGAGATAGTACGCAATATTAGCAGACACTTCAAACAAGAAATATTTTTAAATAATGAATATGCACGAAATAAAAACTATGGATAGATTAAGTGAATATTTATTAAGATTGAAGAGAACCTTATCATATAGAAGTTGGGAAAATAATAACCAACATAGAAATATACAAAAATATCACAAATATCAAAATTACAATAATCAAAATAATAAGTGCATAATAACCAAAATTATAATAGAAATATGATGAATGAAAATAATTATAGAAACAATAGGGTATAATAATAATAATAACAATTACAATCCAGATAGGAATAGAAACTATAATAGGCAGAATAATAATAATGAGAATCAAAGTAACAAAAGGAATTCTAGGAACCAAAATATGAACAATAATCATAATAGTAACTATAATAATAACAATAGAAATAATTGTCAGAACAATAACCATCAAAATCCACACCAATATCAGGGGCAAAGAATAATTTATAATAGACAAGCTCAGCAAAATCCTTTAATAAATAATCAGGAAGCTAATGACCAAACGAAACATATAAATTTTCATAGAAGAAAGCCGCAACGCAGAAAATGTATCTGAAAAAGAAGAACAAAATAGTAGACCTTTGGAAGACAATCAGGTGAATATACCAACAACAAGTGCAACAGAACAACACAATTTTTATTAAATAAATCATATGTAAAGCTGGACAATGCAAATCATGAACACCCAATAGAATTTATAATGGAAAATAAAAATATAGGAAATGAACAATTTATAGGGCTCATAATATTAACAGGTAGTATAGGGAAAAAAAAGTAAATTTTTTAATAGGTACTGGTTTGGAAGCATCTTTGAGAAAAGGAAGTAGCTTAGAAAATTTTATGAATACCAAAAATACAATGGTAAAAATGCCTAAAACAAACTGGATAGGAATTAATGGGAAAAGATTTGCAGAAACAAATCAATACATAAATTTAAATTTCGAGAAAGATAATGAAAACATTGAATCACAATTGCCGGTAGTTGAAGACATGGAGTTTGATGTCATTATTTGTACAGATCAGTTAGAAATAGTTAAGGCTAAAATGGACTAGGAAAAAAAAAAAATAATTTTTTCAAGAAAAGCCTGAAGTCAATATAGATTAAAATATTTTGTGTGTGAGAGGAATGAATGTGAGAAATTGAAGTGATGATGATGATAATAATAATGAAATATATGATGAGAAATGTAAATGTGATGATAAAATGAAGGTTACCCATAGAACACACGACATTCATTGGACGTCCATTTTAGGTCCATCTCAAGTTCAAACGTCCATGGACATTGAATGGATGTTCATTGTACGTGTGAACATGGACGTCCATTGGATGTTAAAAACGTTCGTCCATTGTACATTCATCCAAGGTCCAGAAATATTTATATGAATTTCCCCCAATTTAAGACTACAATGGAAAAAGGATTGAGTCCCTCTTATGTGTACCCTGTCAATACTAAAGCCAATGGCAAATTACCTCCATTCAAGCTTTCAATGAAAACAGGATTGAATCCCTCTCAGGTGTCTCCTGTCAATAGTGAAATAAATGAAGGTGTATAATTTTCCAAGTAGTCTTGGAGTAATGATCATATATAACAAACTCAAACTTGGCAAATCTTTCCTGTATGTACTCTTTGAAGCAAAGTTTTATTCCTTTATGTTGACTATTTCAGTCAAATTAGATTTCAAAACCTGGAGGAGGGAACACATATGAGTTAATGAAAAGGTGTCCATCCCGACTTATCAGCAAAGGTCTCGCATCTCAATATATTTACCACGTCGAAAATGAAACAATCATTCAAGGATTTGAAAATGGCCGACTTCCTGATCAGTGGGCGGAACAAAAGATATATTGTTGATTATTATTGAATATATACATACATACAGGTGCTGCAGAACAGGCATATGAAAAAACGAACAAAAGAGAAATAGACGAGACAAATATGAAATGGTTAAGGAGAGCAAATGAAAGGAAATGAATCGTCCTCAGAATATTTTTATTTATTTATACTTTTGACCTGGTGTTATTCTTTTGTTTTATTATAATTTTTTTAAGAATATCTACTTACATTTATGTTGTTATTTAATGAATTCCTTTGGTGGATGATGTGTAAACAGTTAGTTTTTGAAAGTGTCGTCAATTTTGATATGTGCAAGATATAAAAGAATGAAACTAGAGAGTTCTAGTAGCTCAATTTTGGTTGTATCAATTTTTAGTTGGATTTCAACCTTTGAAATATGTGAGAAGAAAAATTTCATTGAAATCTATTTATGGAATTGTATAGAGAAAATTGTTCATAAGTTTGATAGCTTCAAGATAAACAACTTCTGTTACAATTTTTTTGTGAATGCGTTAGTTTTTGGAATATAAATTATAATTTTGAATTAAAAAATTTTTATTTCCAAAATTATTGATTTTACGAAAAATTTCTTATCAAAGAATATTTATCCTGATATGCCATGCTCGTATACATTTCAATCAAGATACAGAATACTATGGAATTTTTGGTTCTAACAATCAAATCTCAACTTTCTGACATGAAATGTAATTTATACAGGGTGTTGAAATATTGGGCAATACTTGCTAACATATGGTATACGTAAAAAAATAATACTTGGTACTTATTCCCTTTCGAATATTGGTATCACCGAGATTTTTTTGATAACTCCATCGGGAAGTCTTTGTGATTCTCTATTCAAGTAGAAATGTCTAAAAGGGGACACTACAGGAACGATGTTTGTATGAGAACTTGGGTTAGTTTTACCTTCACAATATGTTTCCAAAGTATTGCCCATTATTCACAAGACACCTTGTATAATCTGTATCCTCCGGATTCATTTTGGATATACAATGGATGTACATTGGACGACCACAGTGGTTGTTATTTGGATATGTTCTGGACATCCATTTTACCAAATATGGACATACAATGGATGCCCAAAAAACCTTGGGTTTAAGTACTCCAAAGGTTCTGGCCGTCCATTGAATGTACATTGGACTAATTCTGGACATCCAGTGGATGTCTTGAACATCCATATTCAACGTCTATTGTTCATCCATTGTACGTACATGTGCTGTGTGGGTATATTGATGAATCATTAAATAAATATAAGAAGTTAATTATGTACGAATCGAGAATAGCGAAAGAGTATGTACACAAAATAGAAGTGAAAGAAACAGAAAAGTTCAGATCTGAAAATTATCCAATTCCATATAAATATAGGGAACAAGTAAAAGAAGAGTTATGAAAAATGTTTAAACAAGGAATAATTGAAAGAAGTACCAGTAATTATATAAATCCAATAGTTGTAGTGGTAAAGAAAAATGGTGAACTTAGATTATGTTTAGATGCCAGAGGACTAAATGAAATTACACTAGCACAATATGAATCTCCATTAAATATAAAAACAATTTTTGGCTAAATCATAAATGCTGAGATTTTTCCAAAATTGATTTGAAACATAGTTTTTGGTTGATACCATTGCATCAAAACGCTAGAAATAGTTAAAGATTAGTAGATCCTCATAGTAAAATGTTGAGAGGAGTTTCCAATATTGAAAATATATATCAGTATAAAATATAATGAAATATATCAAGTGTCATGAATGTTGTAATTCCAAAGTCAGGTGGTTTCTTAAACAAAAGAAAGTAATATTAGTAATTTTAAAGAATAATAAAATTGATATTCAGACTTTACTAACAAGTACTAAAATCTTGAATATACATTTTAGGGAAATTGGTATGATGAGAAACATTTGTTCAATGTAAAAAGAATAAAAAGTCATATAATGATACTTATATATCACATGAATACCTATGTTTGTTTTGCAATTTTTCTGTACATTTTGCTTTTCTGAAACCTTGTACCATTTTCTAGTCGACGCAGATGTCTCAAGAGTTTAGTGGATGAGCATTTATATTGTCATAAGTATGTTGCTAACAATTCATTTAATTTGCACAACCTATAAAAAATATAGAAATCAAAATTCATTATTGAAAACTTTGGATCTCAAGTAGACAAAACTAATATTCAAGTTGGAACATCCTGTATGCTAAAATCAAAACAGAAGGAAACATGACAGCGACATGTCAAAACATTTCGATGGAAAATGATAAATTATAGAATTTTGAGTACAGAAAATTGTCAGATATGAATTTTAACTAACTCTGTATATAATCTGAAAGTTATAGAAATTCAAATTATATATAAAATCCATAGCATAGTTTAGAATAAGGGGAAGTGTTATAGAAAGTAAGTAAAAACCTAAAATTTGTGAGAAAAAACAAAAAGTGATGGTTGCCAGGAAGGAAAATAACGAGGATTTGAGGAGATAAAAAAAATATTTTTGGAGGAACACAGTGACAAAATTTATTGTTCATAAATACGAAAATATTACGAGAATAGGAGCAATTCAGCCAATTGACAACTATATAACATATCCAGAAACGATAGCCATTCAAAACTACCTAGGAAAAACTTCTTACCTCCAGGACACAGAAATATTCATATCCGAGAATCGTCTAACAAGAGAAACGGGCCTTGACACAGTAGCAGCAAAATCCACTAGCCAGGGACACCTCTAGGACTCAAGAAAAGCACAAGTAAACAGATCACAGGTACTTTTTTCAAAAGAAAACTAAACTGAGTGAACGTATTCGGGCAGACATTTTATCCTTTCACTTATTTGAAGTCATTTTATAACACCTTCCACTGTTATTGAGCAGTATTTCTGGTTTTGTTCGTATAATTCAATATAACCTACAATTATTATTTTCAGACATCATTTGATTAACACTTTAGCAAAGTACTTCACTTCTCACATATCACTGTTTTGACAAAAACACCACTCATAAGTTAATTTTCGCAGGATAGGTAGTTTATTTTTTGATTTAATGAAGGAATAATTACTTGACTATTTCCTGCATTCATTACTCATCTGTTGATCACATTACAACCTGCAATTTTCATCAAACCGTATTTTGAATATTGACTTCAAGCAACGCAACTAGATGAGATAACCCAGTCAGCGAGCATGGACGTGCCGGCGAACGCTCTCTGTAGAAAATGTAGTCAACGGATTGAAATGTTTAAATTGTGATTCAGTTTTTCATAATAGTTGTGCCAAAAACAAAGGAATTAAATTAACTGAGGATAAAAAGCATGTACTTTGCTGTAGTGTTATGGGTGATAGAAAAAGCGACAATGAAGACAAGTGTGCCCAAGTAGCCGATAAGGAGTTCTACGACGCGCTGGAAGACTCAGTGGAGAAGTTAGATGCTCATTTAGTAAGTTATTTATTGAAGCAAAAAGACGTTATTATAGAATTGAGGAAAAAAAATCATCTACTGAATATTCAAATTGACCTACTCAATAAAACTACTTTCAACCAAAAATGGAACTACGAAGACGTTCCACAAAAAACATCAACAAAGCAACCAGAAACGATTAACGCCTGTATCAATAAAGATAAGCCAGGTGGACAAGAACCCACCAACAAAAACCAACCCAAACTTAGGAATGTCCCCATACAAAAACAACAAGTGTCGGCCGAGATACACAAAATTAGTACGGTACAAAAGTGTAACGAAATTATCAATATGGCGAATACCCAACCGACAAATCCGTATAATAACATGAGTCTTAGAGTAACTAATGGTACCCCTACGGATACTGACAATGGATACAATAGATGGAATGAAGTTTCATACAGGAGAAAACCAACTAGGAGGAAAATAATCGTGGGTAACAACGAGGAATCCGTTGTGAAAGGAGTTCCCAAAAGTGTTATTCTTCACGTATCCAGAGTTGAAAACACCAGCCAGTTTCAACAGTCTCGGAAGTTAAAAGTGAACTGTTGACCTCAAGATACCCGACTATATATTCATCATTTAAAGTTACCATCAATGACAGAAATTTTCGCATGGCTATGAATCCAAAATTGTGGCCAACTGGTGCATGTATCAGTAAGTTTTTTATGAAACGGAGAGTGACAAATGTAATAGACTGATGTTTAATCCCCTAATCCTTCTTCTGAATGCTCAATGCCTGAATACTCGAACAATTAATTCACTAGAAGTCGATATCTTCGACTCTAACCTCCATTTTCTCACTTTCACTGAGACCCACTGTACAAATGATTCAATAGTTCATAGAAATATAAACGGATTTGAATTATCTAGCTACTTCTGTAGAACCTCATTCGAAAAAGGGGGAGTCGCCATATATTCAAAAAGGGGATTAAAATGTACTCAAATAGATTTGAAGAGGTTCTGTGTTGAGAAGGATTTTGAGATCTGTGGCCTGTCCTGCAAATTGGATAACAAGAATATAGTTATTTTAACTTGTTACCGCTCACCAAGTGGTAATATTGATGTCTTTTTAGAAAATATTTTAAAAGTTCTGGAGCTTCATCACTTCATCAGGAGATTTCAATATTGACTCCTCCATCTGTACCAGAGACAGTGTTAATTTTAACAAGCTCTCACATATCTTAGATAGTTTTAATTTGATAACCGCAGTTCACTGGCCTACGAGAGTCACCCATCATTCAGCGACAATCTTTGACAATATTTTCACAAACGTGGCAGACACGGTTGTCTGTGTCGTTGATAATGACCTGTCTGATCACCGTACTGTATTGTTGGAGATTCCCGAACAAAAAATAGAAAAAGGTAAAAAACCCTTTCAAATAAGAAGAAGTTTCAACGAGCAAGCCATTCTTAATTTCAATAATGCTCTCTCAAAAGATATTTGGGGTGATGTGTTTAAACAAGCAACCCTCGAGCCATCTTTCAGTGCGTTCATGGATATTTTTTTTATTTCATTTCAATTTAAATTTCCTACTAAAAAAATATTTTGATAAAAATAAGGATAGCAACAAAAAATGGATTACGGACGAAATTAAGAAATCCAGTATAAAACTGAAGGATTTACACCATCTTAAAAAATATTACCCTCAATTAACGAGTCAGTACAAAAAAGCTAAAAAAGATCATGAAGTTTTAATTAGAGATTCAAAAAAAAGGTACTACCAAAATATAATCGCAAATTCCAGAAACGTCTACAAAACGGCTTGTAACGTAATATCTGATCCTAGTAACACGAAGAAGAGAATGCAAGAACCTATAATTATAAAAAAAGGTGATATGACCTTTGATAACCCTACCGAGGTATCACATTTATTTAATGAATTTTTTATAAATGCCCCGCTACATAGTCTAGACAACCGTGTTGAAATCAGTGAAAAATGTAACATTTCTGACGAGCTCAAGATAGATATGAATGAGTACTCATTTTTTCTTGATCCCTTCACCCCCCTCGAACTGAAAACAAGCTTAGAATCTAAGCTTAAAAATAAACATTCCTCAGGACAGGACGAAATCCCGCTTTTTATAATAGAGGCTTGTTTAGATAATATTATTGAACCTCTCACCTACCTGGTAAATCTGTCCTTTCTGAACGGTGAGTTTCCACAATGTCTGAAAGTTGGAAAAATTATTCCCATTTTCAAAAAGGCATGTTCTACCGACATGAATAACTATCGTCCAATTACTGTAACTTCCAGTCTTTCAAAAGTATTTGAGTACGCATTTCTCAACCGTCTCTTGAAATTTTTGTATAAATGCAATATCTTTACCGAAAACCAACATGGCTTCTTATCCGGCCGTTCTACTGATTCAGCTATTATTGCTTTTTTTGAAAACGTCACAGAGTTTATGGAGGCAGGCGAGTGCCCTGCTGGGATTTTCTGTGATCTTAGCAAGGCATTTGACTCGGTCAATCATAATCAGTTAACATCGAAATTGTATAATTATGGAGTACGAGGTGTGACATTACAATGGATTTCATCTTTTCTAAATCATCGTTCTCAGTACGTATGTGTTCCTGATATCCCAAACTGAGAGTGTTGGCTTCGTCAATTCGGAGAGTAAACCCATTAATATTGGTGTCCCCCAAGGATCTATCCTCGGACCTATTTTATTTATACTTTACTCCAATGATCTAGATAAATTCTTGAAAGGTGTTCATGTAACAATGTATGCAGACGACACGTCTTTGATTATCTCGCACAAAAATGATTTACGTATCCTTGAAGATACAGAAAATGTTCTAGAAATGATGCAAGACTGGTGCAGTACCAATCGCCTGAATATGAACGCCCAGAAAACCCAAATTTTAAGATTTCATAACTATCAAAGAAAGTGTGATCCTCTAAGAATTAAGATAAGTGATGATGTATTCATTGATAGTTCGGAGGAATCCAATTTTCTGGGACTCCTTATTGACGAAAACTTAAGTTGGAAGGGTCATTGTACAAACCTAATGAAAAGACTGAACTCTATATGTTTCATGTTCAGGAATCTCAAACATATACTTGAAATTCCCCAACTAGTGGCCCTATACCATGCACAGGTTGTGTCACGAATTAGGTATGGAATATGTTTGTGGGGCAACTCCACCTTGGCAAAAAATGTCTTTTCGACACAAAAAAGAATTATTAGAATAATAGCGGGAGTTCCAAGTACTCATTCTTGCAGGGACCTCTTCAAACATTTGAATACCTTGACCCTCATGTCAGTCTATATTTATGAACTGTCCGTATTTATTTTTGAAAATAGACAAAAGTTTGTTCTAACGGGAGACTTCCACTCCGTGAACACACGCCAGAAGAAAAAATACCATATTCCCTTTACAAAATACAAGGTCTTTAGTAATTCACCTACAATTATGGGTTTGTATGTTTTCAATGTTTACCTGAAAGTTTAAGAGAAGTTAAATATATCCAAAAATTCAGTAGCTCCTTGAGAAAATTCTTGACTGAAAAATGCTTCTATTCGCTGGAAGAATATTTCAATAGTTAGCTAGATCTCATCAAAATGTGTACATTGAGGATAGGTGTTTATGTGTGTGTGTGTGTGTTAATTACCGCTGACAATACTCTACTTTTATGAACTGTATATTCTATATTCACTATTTATATACATTGTATACTGACCATTCCTATACATGTTATATGTCTTATTGGAAGATAAAATTATTTATTTATTATTTATTTATGGCACAACTGAATCCTGCTTTGAGAGGAAGTAATATCATGTTTCCATAGGCGTACTGACTGAGCTGAGCTAAAAGAATACAGGAAAAGAGTATTTGAAAAAGAATAACAAAATAGCCGGATATTTCTTTCAAAAATTTTAAAAAAAAAAAAATTAAAAATTTAAAAATTAAATTTTTAATAATAATAATAATAACAATAAAAAATGATAAAAATCAAAATACTAGCAGAATAGCATGATAATAATATATATATATATATATATATATATATATATATATATATATACATATATATATATATATATGTATATATATATATATATATATATATATTGTTATGTTCAGAAGTACGTGTTAAGTTTAAAAGTTAAAATAAATTATAAATTGAAAAGCACATAAATAAAAAAAAATTTAATTTTTTTTTTCCGTTTTTTTCTGAAACCTTATATAATATTAGTCGATACCTATGTTTGAAATGAACATGTTTTCAACATTACAAGCAATTGGCATAATTTATAAAATTATGGAAATCAAAATTTACTGATATATTTTTGAGCACAAGCAGACAACAAAATGTTAAAGTTGGAACATTCTGTATATGAAATTAGATCTGAACATAATAGCCAATGAGATGCCAGGAAAGATCATGATACAAAATTATGAATATTGAAAATAGGAAAAGCAGAAAACGTCAAAAATGATTTTTTATATTTCCATGTATATAGTATGTAAGGTATTTAGAAACGATTAGTGAATAAAAACTGTCAAATAAACGAAAATAATGAAAAGTGCAACAAAAAAGGGCGTGTTAATCGAAAATTCGAGATGAACAGAGGATGTGTGGTATCAAGGGAAAGGAATTAACAGGCTAGGAGGATTTGGAGAAATAATTTCTGGAAGAACCAACTCAAGAAATTTGAATTTGAAAAATCAAGCATATTTTTGTTACAAAAACAGTTATTTGCCAATACAACACGAGGAAATACTGGAAAGAACTGTAGCTGATAGAAAAACCAGATGCAGAACGAATTTCACCTTCTCATTTGAGACATATACCAGTACGAGGGCGAATTCACAGTCGACAAGGGGGCTGCAGACTGGAACGACAGTTTCCAGGAACGGGAGAGCTATCCGAGACACTGCACATTTTCGTTTCAAGAAGCCACAGGTACTTTGGACCATGGAAAGTTACTAAACTCAGTGCATTGCAAAAATAAACCTTTTTAAAGAACCCTTTTGATAGAATCCTTCCATAAATTAGTATATAGACTATATAACCCACAGAAATAGGTTCCATTTCACTTTTATTATCACATAGCTTCACTTTTCATGTATATTTTGCTATGAAGCACTAATTTGAGTTAATTATCGCAGAATAGGTAACAGTAAGTCTTCCTGAATGAAGGAAATTATTATTTTGATGAATTTCTCCCTTATTTTCAATGATTGAGCAATCACAAGTTGCCATTTTCTGTAACTGACATCAAGAACTACCACAGGGCTCCACAGTAGAACTGACTTCTGAGATTCCATAGGCGTACCGATTGAGTTAGCTGAGGTGAAGAAAATAAGGTAAAAGAATCAATGGGGAAAAGGTAAAATACATAGCCAGACTTTTGAAATATTTATACGGGTATTTATTTATCAACATATTGAATTAAATTCAAAGGGCAACTAGTTAAAAATATTTTGAAAATAGTATAAGAATTAGTAAAACAAAAATATTTTTTGTTATGATGTCTGATTGTGAAAATATTCAAATAAATTAATATAAAATAAAAACAAACCCCAATCACCTCACCATAACAATTGGCGCCCAACGCGGAGCAGAATTGCTAAAATAATAATTAGAAGCAAGTGTAAATTTTATAGAAATTGAAAAGAACATTTGTTTAAAATCAAATATATTATAGAGGGAAAATTTAAAGTTGACATTTTAGAATTCTTGGATTGACATATTTGTATAAGTGTTGGGAAAATGGATTTGAGAGATGGTAAAAAAGTTGGTTTGGAAGAAGGTGCAAAAGGTAGGAGAGGGGCGATCAAGAACAAGGAGAGAGTAGTAATGTGAGAGGGAGTGAAACACAAAGAGAGAGAGCAAAGAAATGGACAGTAAGTTGTATAAAATGATGGAATTCATGGTAAGAATGGAAGATAAGAAGAAAAAATGAATGAAAATGCAGTAAGAATGGAAGAAAGGATGAATGAAAATTCAGTAAGAATGGATGAAAGGTTGAATGGAAGCATAGGAAGTATAAAAGATTGAATAAAAGAGTTGAAAGAAAACACAGCAAGTATGAAAGATAGAATGGGAGAAAGTATGGGAAGAATGGAGGAAAGAATGGAGGAGAAAATGGGAAGTTTGCAGAATGAATTAAGAGGAAAAATTGAAGATATGAAAGAGAATATGAAAAGGATGGAGAATAAAAAGCAATCAAAATCTGAAGAGAATAAAGAAGAATTATTACAAACGCACAAACAATTAGAAACAAAAATTGGACAAAATAATGAAGAATTTTATGTAGGTATTACTCAGGAGATATCCACTATCAATAATCATGTGGAAGAAAATGATAAACAAATAAAAGACATAAGATTAGATATAAATAGTAAGCATGAAAAGGTGGAAGATGACATGAGTACACTCAATAAAAAGGTTGATATACACATAAAAGATACAAATTCAAAATTGGTAACTGTGGAAAATGAAATATCTAAAAATTTAGAGGAAAAACTGAAGACATTAGAATTGAAAAGAATAGACATTGATATAGAGAACAGAATTATTGGTACTTGTTATGGAGTACAAATCAATAATAAGTTTGATGGCAACATACATTTATAAAAATAATAAAAAATAAAACTAGACATATAAATTCTATTGAAGAACTGAAAGAGGTTATTAGGCAATATTTATTTAATCAACCTTGTATATGGTTCAACAGTCAAGAAAAAAATGTAAACAGCTCCCGAAATTTTGAAAAATTATTTTTAAAGCAAGATTGGGGGGAAAATGCACAGCTAATTATTAGAGACAAATTACAATTTGTAAAATTTTATGAGAAGCGAAGCACAAATTATAATAATTATGCAATGGAAATGTTTGCAATGGCCCAGTATCTAGATCCTATCATGAGAGAGGAAGAAATTGTAGGTAATATTAGTAGTCATTTTAAACAAGGAATATTTGAGATAATAAATATGCATGAGATTAAAACTATGGGAAGACTAAGTCAGTATTTATTGAGATTGAAGAGAACATTGTCATATAGAAATTGGGATAACAATAATCAACAGAGAAATTTTCAAAATAATAGCTATCAAACCGATAATCAGAACGATAATAGGTATACGAATAATCGAAATAATAGTAGATACATGAACGAAAATAATAATAGAAATAATAGATATTATAATAACAACTATGATACTGTCAGAAATAGAAATTATAACAGACAAAACAATAATGAGAACCAAGGCAATCGAAGGAATAAAAATGTGAATTATAATTACAATAACAGTTATAATAATATTATAAGAAATAATTATAGTAATAACAATCAATTTAATTCACAACAATATCAAGGGCAAAGGACGTTTTTCAATAGGCAACCTCAGAATAATACTTTTATAAACAATAATCAACAAAATGATCGAACAAAAAGGGTATGTCTGAATAGGAGAAGCCAAAGTGCTGAAAATTTACATGAAAGTGAGGCACAAACTAACAGACCTATAGAAGATAACCAGATAAATGCTCCTACAACAAGTCAAACAGAACACATTTTTCATTAAATAAACCATATGCAAAGCTAGACAATACAAACAATCAACACCCAATAGAATTCATAATGACAGACGAAGATATGCAAAATGAACAATTTATAGGACTACTAATATTAAAAGGTAGTATAGGGAACAAAAAGGTAAACATTTTAATTGACACAGGTTCGGAAGCATCTTTGATAAAAGAAAATAGTTTAGAAGATTTTATTAAAATTAAAAGTACCATGTTAAAAATGCCTAAAACAAACTCACTAGGAATTAATGAAAAAATAAATTGCAGAAACAAATCAATACATAAATTCAAATTTGGAGAAAGATAATAAAAACATTGAATCACAATCAATTCCCTAGGCGTACCGATTGAGTTAGCTGAGGTAAAGATAATAAGGTAATAGAATCAATGGTAAAAAGGTAAAATACATAGCCGGACTTTTGAAATATTTATATGGGTTTCTATTTATCAACATATTGAATTAAATTCAAAGGGCAACTAGTTAAAAGGATTTTGAAAATAGTATACTAATTAGTAAAACAAAAATTATTTTTGTTATGATGTCTGATTGTGAAAATATATAAATAAATAAATATAAAATAAAAACAAACCCCAATCACCTCATCATAACACTTTATATACAGTGTCACATAAAGTAGGCAACATATGGAAGTTTTTTTTATTAATAGATATATGAAAATTTGACTTCGCAGTTAGTTTGTGCTTGAAAAATGAATAAAAAACAGCCTCTTTCCTTTTGTCATCTCTAAACCTGTCAAATTTGTTTTTTTTTTCGAAAATCCTCAAAAAATCAGTTTTTTTTTGGAAATTTCGAAAAATGCCAAGGAAAAAAGTTGCGCAGTTTCCAATTTTATACCTTTTCTCCAAATTTGGACTCTCTATTGTCACTTCGACTTTTTTCCAATTTTTTTAATTTTTGGAATCTTTCGCTCTACCGATTCGAACGAAACATGATTCAAATATAATTTTGATGAATACAAGACTTCAATGTCATACATGCCTAGAAAATACCCACATTGGCCTGTTACCAGAAAACAAAATAAATGCACCCCAGAAATTCGTCTTTGTTGTTGCAAAGTTCATCTAGTTTTTTCATTTCATTCTGAAACTGATTCGGGTTTCCAATGTATGGACGTTAATATGTCAGTAATCGAATGAACGAATTTCTCTTCATTCTTATTACACTCGTATTTCTTTTTTTAACACATTTGTATCCCGTTAGCTGCAGATGAGTTCGAAATATTTTGATGTAGTTTACACCCAACAGTGTGACTGTTGGATGTAAACTGTTTGATGTAATTTTCGAGCAAATAATAATTTTTCGCAACGTTTCTTGAATTAATTTCATGAATCTCATATTCTTTATTTTTACCATTAGGTGTGTGAAAAACAATAAACCAAAATAACTATAACCAAATTCACAACAAAATATCGTAACATTCATTGATTTATCTCAATAATCTTGTGAAGAACTCGAATTCATCATTCAGTATGCCGTCCTTCCCGTTCTATACAAATTATAGTCCTTTCATTCACATACTTTGTGGCATTTTTCAATAAATAGGGAATTTATATTAGCACAACACTCCCGAATGGTATTCTCTAAATGTTCTTTGTTTGCAAATGGTCTGTGCTTATACACTTTTCGTTTCAGATATCCCCATAGACAAAAGTCCATTGGAGATAAACCTGGTGATCTTGGTGGCCAATAATCTTCTCAATCTCGTCCTATCACTTTGCCCCTAAACATCTGACTGAGACACTGTTTCACATCTACCATTTGGTAAATCGGTGCTTCGTCAAGCTGATACCACAAATTTCGTCAGAGGCAGATTATCCAAAACGTCAGACAACTGTTTCATAATGAAATTTCTGTACATGTCTGCGTTCAAATTTTCTCTAGAAAAATATGGTCCAATTATTTGGTTATGTAATAAACCACACCACACATTTGTCTTGGATGACTATTGGTCACGGCATTCTATTACAAAATTTGGATTATTGTTGGACCACCAGCGACAATTTTGGGAACTAACTCTTTCGTTCGACGTGAAAGTTGCCTCGTCTGTCCATAAAATCCTGTGGGGAAATGTGATATAATTTTCTCTCTCTCCTTGGAACCAAAATGAAAATCCTGCTCGAATATCGAAATCTCTTTCTTTAAGAGTGTGTATACCTTATTGAATTATGTGGTTTCTTGAAACGATTGTCCACAGAGCCAGTTTCTTTGAATGTTTTCATTATCCTTCCCACGGTACTGAAGTTAATATTTCTTCCTGGATGCCGGTGATTGAAAATACAAGCAACATCTGGATATGGCACATTCTAACAACATGAAAGAACGATTTCCATTCAGTCTTGTGTGGATAACATTGTACATAAAACTTATTTGTGAATTATAAATGTGGGAAAATCTGTACATAAAACAACTCGATTTATTGAACGCAATTATTTGACATTTACCAAAACTTAACATTTGTTTCAAAAGCCTACTAAGGGAAAATTTCATTTTGATTCGATCAATTGTACTATTTTCTTCCCGAGATGTTGCATTGGTTGGTTGGTTGAAAGCTGACGAGCCAGAGACAGGGTTGGCACTTAGCTTCCCTTGACACTGCGACCAGCTGGGGTCTATTGTATCACTCTGTCGTCAGTGGTTCCTCATTCAAAGAGGTTTGTGCCTTTAATTAGGTTTAGAAGCCTGTTGATAAGGTTTTTCGGACTCATGCCTGTTTCCGGGCTGATCTCTCCAAAGGTTCTGTGTCGCCTACTACTTAGGGCGTCACAGTCAAAGATAATATGAGAGGCTGTTTCCTCCTCTTCATCACATAGCCTACACTCCACGGTTTCCCTGCGTACTCCCATGGTGTTTAGGTGTTTTCTTAGGCGGCAGTGTCCAGTCAACAGACCTATTATTATACGAGCCTTCGTTCTGCTCAGGTTCAGAAGGTCAGTCGTCAGGGTCCGGTTTGGATGCCCTACCCTGACTTTGCTGTGTATTTGTCCGACAGTTTGATCCCAATATTGTTGGTGTCTTCTCTTTATCCACTCGTCGATCAGGGTCCTGCATCAGTTTTTGCTAATACCCTGTACAGGTCCTGGCCCTGTGAAAAGCGTTTCAGATGCTTGTCTAGCTGGTCCGCTTTGACGTTGCCTTCAATGCCCCTATTACCTGGCACCCACATCAAGCTGACCTCCCAGCAAACATGTTACGCGTGGGCCTCTAGAGGCACTTTGAAAACAGCCGACAGACAACATAAGCGGGCCATAATCATGATACGTCGTCGGCCCGACTAGCCCGTGTCGCGACGGCCATCAGTAGGCCTCCAGACTACCACACGCTTTATTACATAGCGGGAATTCAGCGGATAGACAGAGTTAAGATGAACTGATATTGCATGGTACAGATTATTTTGCGATTGCGGGTATCCTACTAATCAACTGCGTCATTCCACTGTTGGGATTTCGTCAATGATCTATGCAAATATACAGTGGCGTCCAATTCAAAATGAAGTACATGGAAGTATAGAGTATCTTGGAAGGCAATGAGCATAAAGACGGTTCCAAGGAAAACAAAATGGCCCATATAAGTGCCTAAGAACAATCTAGCATTATACCTTCGGAAACAGCGAAATTTCAATGAGGATAGGTCATTATTATACACAATAAATTCACCAAACATTCAGAATCGACTGATTCATGGACTAGATATATACAATCCACTGTTTTTACTCTCTGAACCCACCAATTAAGAGGATTTCTAAAACTGTAGAGCCAGATTGTTCCTATTCACCTAAACAGAGAACTTTTTCTTCATTTCAACCATTTTTATTGTATCTCAAATGGTTTCCCAGATATTGCTTTTCAAACTGGCCTGGAAAAATATTTCACCGAATAGATAGAATGACAACACACAAATCTGAAAAAATTCTCGCCACTGTGATTATTTTTCATGACCATATACCACAATGACAATGATCAGAGATCAGACAAACTAGAAAATACGCGATTTGACATCCTCATCCTACACGAAATCAGTAGTAGGGCCAACTGCCAACGTGGTATTCAGTTATGCCAATGTTGCATTTTCATTACAGAGGTCGCAGCGGAGTGGCGCGTAATGCCACATACTGTGTCAAAACGACATCGGCGCGATTATCGCAAATCTTCAACAGGTAATTTCTGGCTAAATTCAAAACATCCATAATAAATATGCGTATGTTCAGCCAAAGCGGCAAAACTGATATCATTCCAATTATTTACCGACATCGGTGTGCCGCTGCCGACATCTGACTGCAGTTAACAGCATCGGCCCGTCTATTTACCGCTCATTCATGTTTGCTGGGGTTGTTGTGTTTTGCCAGCTCGATGAGGTTCTGGAGGCAGTCCCAGACCACTTTGGACTTTATCTGTATAGAGTTGAGTGCTTTGATAGCACTTTGACAGTCAGATAGAATGTAGATGTGTTTTTTCCTATAACCACTTTCTAGATTCTTCTGAATGCATACCATAATAGCATGTGTTTCAGCTTGGAATATCGTGGAGCATTTGGTATTATGTAATCCCTTCTTGGCCTTACCCCATGTATTCCTGCTCCCGTTCCTTCAACTGTCTTTGAACCGTCTGTATACTATGTCCGCAGTTGATTGTAATTCTATACTCGGGGCCCATCCAGATTCATCAATTCGTGTTTCGAATGGTTTCTCGAATGAGTATAGGGGTTGCATGTAGTCTGAAATCATTTCGAGTTCTTCGATGTTGATTACATGAGTGATTCTGGTATGTCCAGTTGTTCGGATTCTCCAGTTTTTTGTTTGTTTCAGTCTGTATGCACTCATCCTGGCCTCTCCAATGACATGTAAGTCAAGGGGTTCGAGGTTTAGGATGATTTCCATTGCATCTGTTGGAGTGCTATTCATTGCACCCGTGATGCAGAGACAGGCAAGCCTCTGGATTTTCCCAAGGTTGGTTTTTGTCTGTCTTTGATTTGTTTTTGGCCACCATAAGAGTGAGCCATAAGTTATTCTTGGTCTTATTACCGCTGTGTAAAGCCAGTGCATGGCTTTCGGCTTGAGCCCCCAGGTTTTTCCAAAAGCTCTCCTGCACATCATGAAGGTTAGTTTCTTGTCAAGAATCAGCCCTAGATATTTCATCTGCTCTACTACTTGTAATGTTTCACCGAATAGTCTGGGAGGTATGAGATCTCCCGTGTTTCTTCTCCGGGTGAAGGGAATTAGTGTTGTTTTGTTCGGATTTGCCCTTAGGCTCTCTCTGTTACACCATTCCCCTACTGTCCTCCGTGCATTTTGCATTAGCTCTGAGGTTGTTCGAGTATTCGTTCCCTTGATGAGGATGACCAAGTCATCTGCATACCTTCAAGAGTAATACCCTTGGTTATTCAGAGAAATTAGCAGTTCATCTACAACCATGTCCCACAGAAGGGGGAAGAGTATGCTCCCCTATGGGGTACCTCTGGAAATTTCAACCTGCTCTGTTTCCTCGAACATGTTGGCTTGGACCAGTCTATTGTGAAGCATTGAGTGTATCCACCGGCATATGGTTTCGTCAATGCCTCTTCGAGTGGCCGCAGAGACCATACTTTCAAAGGAGGTGTTGTCGAAGGCTCCTTCGATGTCTAGAGAAGTGCATAGTGCAATTTCTTTGTTTGCTAGAGACTCTTCAAGCCTTGAAACAAGCTGATGAAGTGCTGTCTCGCATGATTTTTCTGTTAGATAGGCATGTTGGTTCTACAAGAGCGGTTATGTCTCTATCTATCAGTTTTTCTAAGCCTTTCAGAAGAAATGACGGTAGGCTTATTGGTCTGTATGCCTTTGCCTGGTCGTATGAGTCCTGTCCAGGTTTGGAATAAAGACCACGTTTACAGTTTTCCAGGTTTGAGGTAGCCATCCCAATGCTAGGCTCAGCCTGTACAGTCTGCACAGTTCTGGTGCTAGATATTCAATTCCGCTCTGAAGTAGTATGGGAAATACTCCATCTGGGCCCGGAGACTTGTGGGGCTTGAAGGAGTTTATTGCTGCCCACACTACTTTTGAATGAGTTACCGTTCGTTTAGCCACTTCCCAGTCTGCCCTTTTTGCCTTCAAATGAAGGTTTGCAGGGATTTCATATCTGATGTTTTGATTTGAGGTGACAGTGGATCCTGGGAAGTGTCTATGGAGCAAGAGTTCTATAGTTTCCTTCCCAGTGTTGGTGTGATTGCCGTTGGGTTTTTTGAGAGTCCCAAACGGATTGATGGGGTCTTTGGAAAGGATGCGGTGGATGGAGTCTTGCTCTTTCTGAGGTTTGTTCTATGCCCTCACAGAACTTCCTCCATGACTTTCTTTGTTCCCCTCTGATTTTTTTGTTGTATTCTGTGAGAGTTTTGGAATAATCCTCCTACTCACCAGTTTTTTTTTCACGATTAAATAGTTTGCGCGTTTTTTTTCTAAGATTTGTGAGTTCGGTGTTCCACCAGCACACTTTACCTTTAGTGGTGCTGCGCTTCAAAGGGCAGTTGTTATGATATGAAGTTATTATGGCCTCCTGTAACATTAGGGAGGTTTGCTCTATTTCATGAATCGTATTTGAGTTAGGTTTGGCATTTTTGAAAATTGTGAGATTTGCCCTGAGCTCCTCCCGGTACCCCGGCCAGTTGGTTTTTCTGGGATCCCGACACATTACTGCAGGCTCATTGGCATAGCCAATCTCCACATGTATGTGTCGGTGATCTGAGTTTGAAGGTTCCTCAGATACTGCCCATTTGCCGACGTGCCGAACCACCAAAGAAGAGCCCAAAGTGATGTCAATGATTTCCCGTCTATTACGGGTTACGAAGGTTGGCTCATTGCCTCTATCAAGTACTTCCAGGTTACTGGAGACAATAAATTCAAGCAATGACTCACCTCTTGTGTTCGTGTCAGTGCTCCCCCACACTGTGTTATGGGCGTTTGCATCGGCTCCGATGATAAGCTGAAGTTTGTGGTCCTCACAGTGTTCAACCAAGGCCCTCACTTGTTCTGATGGTGGAGGGCTTGTTGAGTCATAAGGCATGTAGACGGAGGCTAGTACTATGTCTCTCTACTCCGTCCTTGATGTAGGTCAACTTGATTGTTGTTATGTCCCTGTAACAGAATTCTATCAGATTCAAGACTTTCAAATCATTCCTGGCAATAACGCAGGATCTGGCATTTCCACAGTTTAGATTATAAATAAGCTTACCCTTGGATGTTCCGAAGTCTGATACTCGCCCTTTGACCAGCCATGGTTCTTGTATTAGGGCCACGTCGGTGTTGCCCTGCGCAAATATCCTGCACAGGGTTGCAGTAGCAGCCTTACTATGCTGCAGGTTAGCTTGAACTGCCCGCAGCATCAGGAATGTTCCTGTTCCGGCTAACTAGCTTGAAGTTTACCTGCGTTAGCCCCAGGAATGCTTTCATTCCCCTGGCTTGCAGGTTCTTCAAGGAGGTCTCGGCGATTTGAAAGACAAGAGTTAGACCCGAGGCCTCCTCTTGTCTCTTGATGACAAGCCATTCTTCAGTATCTATCCCCATGTTCTGGGTTTTGATGAGCTGAAAAATTTTTTTGGTTTCCATTTTACCAAATGGCTTTGGAATCCATGCCACTACCTTGGAGGTATTCAGGATGTCCTTGGCTAGCCCTACTTTTAGGACAGCCCCCTCCCAAGGTATCAGTCCGGGGTTTCTCTCGAGTAGCCAGGATTTGGCGGTTTCATCCGAGCATGTCAGGACCAGCACGCCCTTGTGGACGTAGCTGTTCCTGAAGTTCGGATCCTTACCCGGCTCACACTTGAAGATTTCCCTGGTAATTGCTTCCTGCAGGAGAATCCCTTGGTCGTCTGATAACTGGTGATCTGGATAACTCTCCAGAGCTACAGCCATCTTCAGACCTCTTGTGACCTCCCTATAGCTGCCCTGCTCAGTTGGGTTAACTTGGGCAGAGACAGTCACTGTTTGGTCAGATCTAGGTTTCTTCACCCTTGCAGTGCTCTCCGTGGAAGAGGGTTGACTTCTCTGTGAGCGGTCCTCCTTCTTGTTCGGAGTTTCTGGCTGCCTGCTGCTTCCAGCGATGCTGGGAGTTCGTTCAGGGAAGCCAGTTTTTGCTTCTGGGTGTAGATCGCGTCGGTTGCTTCGGCGTTTCCTGGGTTTAATTTCTTTCCCAGCTGCCTTGGCCTCCGCGATCCGCACCTGTCTTCTAGCAGCTCCTGAGAGCTTTTTACGCGCCAGATGTGAACGATTTACATCTGACGCGACGTGCCTTAGGGCTGGTGTTTCTGGAGGTTTAGCGGAACTGCCACTGCCTCCAGAGAGTTTCCTGTTCTCTGTTTCCGGGAGTTTCTCAGTAGGTGTTCGAGACCATCTGCTGATCCCTCCTCGGTTGGGTTTGCGGTTTCTGGTGCCGAGTGCGATTCAACTGGAATCTCCTCGACTTCCATACCCGCTATCGGTGTTGGGTCTTCTTCAACTGGAAGTTCCCCAGGGTTGTTTTTCTTTGTTTTCCATTTTGTTCCCACGAGTGTAGGGGAAAGGGTCGTCCACACCTGCGGTGCCCCCTGCGCAGGTGTAAGGCAGATTACTCTGGGAGGCCGCCATGTATCCCAGAGGCTCCGTTTGTGATACCTGACTGGCTCAGGTATCATCCATCCCTCGGCACGGGTCGCTTGATGCCTTGGATTAAGCCACCCAGTAAACACAAATTGATCTCAGAGATGTTAGGGGAACTCACATCCGTTTCACATCACACCTGCGAGTCAAATTGCGACTCATATTGCCATCTCCAGAACTTCTATTTCGGGCCCTATTGGTCATTTTCTACTTCACATTCTGATGACAAATGTAACTCGAAGTTACCTGAATGCGACTCTCTATTTTACATCACATTTTGAGTCACATTAAGGTAATATTGTAATCACAATGTGAAGTTGCGAAAACCATCCACCATTTCTGAATGAGAGTTACTTTTTGACTCTTTGAATGTGTCATATTCTGATGTCAGGGAAGCCCTGAGAGAATTATATTGTGCTTCCCAAGAATGTTACATACACCTTTAATTTTGATGTATATATTGCAATCACATGTAGATCGATGAAGATATTCAATGAGAAGACTAATAGGCCTCCAATTTCTGTCACATAGACCAAACAGAGGTTTCACAAGGATGCTCAATTTTACTTGAAAGTGAATCACATTTTGAATCATATTATATCTCACTAGGGATTTCATAGAACTCACATTCTACAGATGTCATAAAGTCAGCAGATCAAGGAATGCAGATTTTTTTATTATTGGAAAATTATGAGCTATTCAAGTGATATACTCCGGAATTTTGTACTCGTTTTTTTCAATAGAACTTGTTCTGCTACCTCAACAAAAAGTTAGCAGAGCAAGGTGGGCAGATATATTTTATTATTAGAAAAATCATGAATTTATGAATGCTCTATTCAGAAATTTTGAGCTTCAACAATATAAAATGTCAAAGTTCACATGTTCAGATAACTTTTTTCATACTCATTGAAGTATCACCTTGAAATATTTGAATATGATATTTCATTGTGACTGAAATAAAAAGTGATGTGAACAATACAAAAATGAAAAAATTTAAACGTCAACATTTTGTAACACCCCTTACTTTTGAACCCCAGATTTTAAATTATATGATTCAAATTTCAAGGTGAAATCACTTTGCCGATAGGCTGCTCAGATGGATACGGTTAGGTCGTGAGTAAGGTTCAATTAATGACTTTTCCTAGTTAATAAAATTTGGCCACTAAAAAAATTATACATTAATTAACTTGACTAGTTCAAGAGTTGGGCGCCAGACTTGCTAAAGACAAAAGTCAAAGATAAATAAAATTAAATAAATGTTACCTAGCTTGTATGGGAAGGCAAATAAATATTCAATAAATCAACTTAACAAATTTATTCCAGTTGGAATTAAAATTATTGAACAAAATATAAAAAAATTAACAAATACTAGAAGAGTATTGAACTTCTCTTAAAAGAATGGAAAAATTACATAAAAAGAAACCAGTAATTTTGACTCTGATCAAAATTCGAACATTTACACCTATGATTCCTCCAGTTGTTGGTACCACGAATATACCTTGGAGATCTTGAATGAAAGAGATGAAGGCTAGTTTCTTGAAGCTGGTCTCAGCGGTTCTAGCAGGAACTTGGTTTCAGCGGTTACGATGAAGATGGTCTTGGGTGGTTCGAAGTTGATTTCAGACCCCTTATGGGTGAATTTAGTTGATCTTCACGGACCAGTGCTGATATTGATGTGCTGTAAGACCTCCCCAGGCTACTAGTCCTTCCTCCCTCGAGATGGGTTCCCTCCGTGGTATATATCATGCTAAGAAGATGATAGGAATCAAAATATGTACAAAAGGGGAGAACGAAGGATATCCTTTGAACCTCAAGTTTTATGTTTCAAATTTTAATCGAGAGTCAAAGATAGATGCAAATGATAGCATACAATAAAAATCTCAGTCTATAAAAAGACTGGAAAGTTACAGTGAAAGAACAAAGATAATAAATAGCAATCCAATCTGCTATTCTGGAGTTAAATTTAAGTTAATTTTAATAATTTAAAAAAATATTAAAAAATGAACAAAATTTAAAACCAAAAAAACAAACCTCACCCAAAACGTGATGTTCAAATTCAGTTAAATTTTGAAACAGGTAAGTTTTGATAAGGTGATTCTATGTACTAGAAGGGTAAAAAAATTCAATAAGGAAAGGTATTCCAAAAGAAATATAAAAATTTCCTTGAAATTTTACCAGAGAAAAAATATAGTATTTTAAAGCAAAATACTATAAAATTGCCAGAGAAAAAATCTACTATTTTAAAGCAAAATATTTAAAGGTTGCCAGTACAAAAATATATTATTTGAAAGCAAATGCCAAAGGAAAATATAGCGTTATAACCAAAATACTCTAGTAAGCTACAAAAAAAAATATAGGGTTTCTGAACCAAGATAATAATCAGAGTAAAAGTATACTCTTCAGCCAAGATAAGAAGAGAGAGACACACGTCTTTCAGTGAGCAACTACTCTCTTAGATAAAGATAAAGTGAAATAATTCTTTTATTGAAGAATTTCCAAAGATAAACCAAGAGGGAGCCCACACGTCTTTCAGTGGGCGACTTCTCTTAGATAAAGATAATGTTAAATAATTCTTTTGATTGAAGAATTTTAAAGATAAACTGAAGAGGGAGACCTCACGTCTTTCAGTGGGCACAACTCTCTAGATAAAGATAATTTTGAAATAGGGCGGCAATTCCTTTCAAATCGATAAACAGGTAATTCTCAAAATAGAATGAATCTCCCTGCTCTTGGCGATAAGGTAGTAACTGAAGTGAATTGACTCGCAAACGATCAAAAATCAAATAAGCTACACTGGGAATTGAATGGAGTAATAGATAAAATAAATTTATTAAACGAAATCAACTTGCGGAGGGCATATATTGAATCGAATCGAGTGTTCTGAGACTGTTAGGCCAGAGGTACAACTCTCTCTCCATAAGCAATTCTTTCTCAAGAGAAAAGAAAATTACTCTCATAAACATATAGTTATGAAATAAAGAAAATTGCTCACCAGAGAGCAGTCCTATTAGGTCACTCCAAACTGTGTCCCAGAACAATCAAATACGCCCTTTGCTTCAATTGGAATCCTTGGAACAAACCGGTGGTAGTGTGAGGTAGGTAAGCTCTAGTCCCTTCGAGATTACCAATTACTTGGTACCTAAAAAAGGCAAAAGCGTAGAACTGATTTCCAATGAAAAAAAAATCAGTTCCCAATATTCGAACAGATGTTACGTTAGCCACAATATGTAATATGAATGATTTGTCAAAATGGCCGAAATATCTATATTTAACCTTCAAAAATTACCATGCGGTATATCCAAGAATTCTAATATTACAAGCCTAAGGAAAAGAAGAAAATGCTAATCAGCTACAACATTAATTGAAAGATAAAAGAATAATATTACTCAATTAAACTCCAGCAGTGAAACTTATTCAACTTATAGATCGTGCTACCAAAATCAATTTACTCAGTCCATCTGCCTATCTGACGTTCAAATCAAGAAAGAAAAGATCGATTATTCCTTCGGTTCGAACAAATCACCAATTCTACCTGGGTTTTTTACAAACTGTTCTTGGTTTTATCTATTGAAAAACACTTGAAAAAAACACAGTTTGACGCATGAATACAACTGTCACGATAACAAAACTCGTCCAACTTGACAGAATACTGAACTCATGATGATGCGCTTGTCCCATAGTTCACGATCGGCCGTGACTAATGACCCGTTCCACCGTAAAGATAACCGGAATAGTTATGAGAAATTGATTATGTATAAGAAGTAACGAAAAATTCGTTACACACCACCACAACGTGTAAAATTTGGAAACCTAGAAGTTTACAAATTTTATCCTTTCAACTGAGACCAGATATTAAAAGTAAGCTGAAAGTACTATAAAGAAATTCAAAACACTATAAATTCCCAGGCACACAAAAAAATTAAATGGATGCTATCAAATGAGGTTAAAACCCAACCCCTAACTTTCAACAGCCCTGTATACTAACAGGCAAGGTTGAAAAGTATACAAATCAAACAAAATATTTGTAAATTATAGCATTTACAAAGCTAAAGCTTCAACTCGTTGCACTCTGGCAAACTAAATGAGTGAAGGAAAAGATACATTTGAAAAATTGAAATGAGTAAATAGTAGCATTTCCAACTAAAACTTCAGTTCTCTGTTTACACCACAGACTAAATGAACGAAGGAAAAAATTGAGTCGCGATGAATGACAACATCCAGGCCCAGAAACTGTGTAACCGAGTCCTCCCAAACAATCCAGCCAAAGTGTCCTCATAAGCTGAAGGTATTAGGTGCTGGCCGTTGAGGAACACTCATAACCACTGGTCCCCAGATTACTTGAAATAACCACCGATCCCACCGAATCAGGACAAGAAAGGCCCCATTCAGCACAAACCTGGTGAAACAAAATAATTCCAATATGAAACATAACCAATTTTGGTTTTACCAGCTGTCACCTACAACTGAAGTAACTACAGCGTCACCAAACTAAAAATGAACTTATGGTTCACGATACAAAATACCAAAAAGGGACGGGAATGTTCCCGTTTTGCCACTCAGCAAGTCTTCAGCCTAAGCAGACCAGTCGAGCTGAGGTCGGCACAGTAGTTGCATCCAGCCGTCACCTTAAAGACCTAAAGTCATGATCACCCGTAGACTCACGACTAACCAAATACAACCCCCCAATACCTTCCCTTCAAAAGATCCTGTCAAAAAATTCAACAGCCAGACCGAACTATGCACGCACCTAACAAAAGCGAGTCCCTTAAAAATTTTGAATTTGCGCTAATTTAACTATAAATTAGCCAAGGAAAACAGACAGATAAGATAAAGAAATAAGATAAACAGATAATAAAAAAGATAAGATAAACAAGGTAAGATAAGATAAATAAGATAAGATAGATAAGATAAGATCATATGAGAGATTCAAACTCAACCAACGAATGGGAATTTGCACCCTAGCTCGATATTACAGTAACCACGATATGTTGCCAAAATTGTGAAACATCAAAACTTATTACCTGAAAAGAAGGTATTATCAAGAAATTTTATGTTCCACTGGAAAATTATTAAACAATCTGAAACGAAGTGAAATACATCATCTCCAGTCGAAGATCCAACTGTCTAATACGGCAACGATACGATACGATATTATTAGACAATCTCCAACGAAATGAAATACATCATCTCCAGTCAGAGATCCAATTGTCTAATGCGGCAATGATACGATAAGACATTATTAGACTATCTCAAACGAAATGAAATACATCATTTCCAGTTTAAGATCTGATTTTCTAAAAAAGCCACGGGAAGATAAGAAACGAAAAGGAAATGACAAGTGAAATACATTGATGCAGTCTGTAACCAGATTTCATGAAAGACAAAGTAATTTTGTATAGATTCAAATTGAAAAAACTACAAAGAAACAGCAAAAATGATTCAAAATCAATCTCTCACATAAGGTGTTGACAAGGTTCCTTTTTGGAAGTACAGAGTTTCCATCAGGAATTACCAAAAGATAAACACTTCCTCAAAGTACAACCTTAGTCGACCCTTTTTGCTACGTTCTACATCAACATATACACTTTTTCCTCAAAAGTTGACTTTGACAACTGAATGATAAGTTACTGCAAATATTAGGAAAAATGCAAGGTAATAAGGTGTATAGATATATCTCTCAAATAACCAAAGGATACTCAACTAAATAGTAGACGAGTACTAAACCGAAAAGATATAGAAAAATTCTCAAGCCCCTCTTACAGAGCCCTAAGAATAGAAATTACAAGTTGGAATGTATTCTAAAAGTGGCCAGTTTTGAGACTTTTACTCAACATCTGGTGAATGCCATGGTGAGAGCAGTCTTAGGCCCCTCTCACAGAGCCCTAAGAATAGAAGTCTAAGATGGAAATGTATTCTGAAAGTGGCCAGTTTTGAGACTTTTACTCAACATCTGGTGAATGCCATGGTGAGAGCAGTCTTAGGCCCCTCTCACAGAGCCCTAAGAATATAAATCATAAGTTGAAAGATTTTCTTGTTAGTGGCCAGTTTTGAGACTTTTACTCAACATCTGGTAAATGCCATGGTGAGAGCATTCTAAGGCCCCTCTCACAGAGCCCTAAGAATAGATAAGATAAGAAAAAGAAAAGATAAAGAAGGAGTATGCCCTCTCACGAGAAGTTACTGAGAAAAATATTTAGTCAGCCTGAATCTCGGACCCAGCACTAAAATATTCTTCATCAGATAAATTTGAATCGTTATCAACAAAAGCGGATTTGAGATCCTTAACATGCCAACGTCCTAAGTCTTTGCCATCCATGTCTTTAAGCTCATAAACCAAGTTAGAGATAACCTTAGAAACAATGCAAGGTATAAATTTGGGAGCCAATTTTGCGGAATAGTTATTCGGAGCTGAAGAAAGAGTTACGTTTTCTTCCAAAGTCTGTCACCGACATGAAATTTCAGCCTCGTTTTCTCAAGTTATAGTGAGAGCATTCAATATAAGCTTATGTAACTTTTAGAAATCAAAAACAATGAAGTTCTGAATATCATCGATTGCTGGATTTATCAGTAATAGTAAGAATGTTATTTTCATTTTCTGAAATTTTGCCATAAAAATCTCCTGTAACAGGAATGTTTCTAGCAAAATTTAAGAAAGCTGGAGAATATTCAGTAACCTCATGTTTTGCTAATCTGATAGCTTGAGCAACTTTATAGATAGAGGAATCCCACGTTTTATGATTATCATGAATATAACAGCGAATGGATGTGACTATCACCTTATTAGCTCTTTCAGCAAAATTAACTTGAGGGTGATATTTGGCATTATACCAAATCTTTTGAACTCGATAATCTGTCATTAACTTTTTAAATTCTTTGCTAACAAATTGGCTTCCATTGTCCACAATAAAAATTTGAGGCACACCATAGATAAGAAATACATTATTTTCAATGAATTTTACGATATTTTTGAGATAGCTTTAGACATTGGATGAACTAAGACATATTTGGTAAACCAGTCTACGACAACCAAAACATATTGGTTACCATTTTGGACCTAGGATAAGGACCTAACAAATCTGCCGAAACACATTGGAAAGGAAAATTTACATTTTTGTAAGATCCCATATGACCCGCTTCGAGGTAAATTCGAACTTTCACAAGCAGCACAAACAGGACATTTCGTAACATACCTATAGACATCTTTGCGAATTTTTGGCCAGTAATATAATTCTAAGATACGAGAAAGGTTTTGATATCCCTAAATGGGCAGCAGTTTCGTTATCATGATAAAATTTAAAATTTCTTGCCGATTGGCAGAGAAGGTAAACTATTTTCCAATCAGTTAGATTACTAACTAGATTGTGGTGAGAAAAGATATGTTTGTAGATAATACCGTTTTCGACACGGAATGAGGAATAAGCTTCCGGAGTTTTTTGGATTTTCTGGATCATGGAAGTATACCATGCATCCGGCTGAAAAGTAGAGACATCGATAACGGAAATTTCGGCAACCGAACGAGATAAGGCATCTGCCACTACATTTAAGGAACCTTTCCGATGCTTAATAGTGAAGTCAAACTGAGAAAGTTTCACGGCCCATCTAGTCAAACGTCCAGAAGGGTTAGATAAGTTATGAAGATAGATAAGGGAGGCATGGTCAGTTTCAATCGTGAACTTGGTTCCTTCGATATAGCTTCGGAACTTTTCTATACCAAAATGACAGCTAACAGCTCCTTTTCAGTAACTGTGTATTTACGCTGACAAGTAGTAAGAGTCTTACTTGCATAAGCTACAGGATGTTCGACACCGTCACATTCTTGGTACAAAATAGCACCTACGCCAGTATCTGAGGCATCGCACTGAATCACAAAAGGCTTTGTGAAATCAGGACTAGCTAACACAGGAGCTGAAGTAAGACGAGATTTAATTTCTGAAAATGCTTCCTCCGCTTCTGGAGTCCAAGTTATGGGTTGACCTTTCTTTCGACCATGAAGAAGATCAGATATGGGTGAACAAATGAAGAAAAATCTTTAATAAATCGACGATACCAACTTGCGAGACCTAGCAACCTATTGATATAAGTGGTAATATTGGGAGTGGGATAGTTTAAACGATAGCAGAAATTTTCCCGGGATCGGTCCTCAAGCATTGTTGGTCTACAACAAAACCTAGGTAAACAAGAGAGGGTCTACAAAATTCACACTTATCCAAATTAACCGTGAGGTTAGCATGTTTAAGTCGGGAAACACCTCCTTCAAAGTTTTGACATGAAGATCGAAACTAGGAGTGGCACGATGATGTCATCAAGATAAACGAAACAAAATGGAGCCAAAGATGGTCCAATAACGATATCCATCAAACGTGCCATAAGTTTCGGACTATTGCTCAAACCAAAGGGAGAGACAGTGAACTCAAAGATACCTCTACCATACACTGCAAAAGCGGTCTTGGGTCTAGACGACTCCTCTAAAGGAATTTGAAAGAAAGCCTTAGTCAAATCAATGGAGGTAAGATACCTAGCATCCTGTAATTTGTTCAAGATACTATCAATAAGAGGCATAGGATATGCATCATTGACTGTGACTGCATTGAGCTTCCGACCATCAAAACAAACCCGGAAATCTCCAGAACGTTTCGGAACCAACCATAGTGGGCTACACCAGGGAGATTGGGAAGGTTGAAAGACCTTGAGCTTCAACATCTCATCAATTTCCTTGTTCAAATGCTCTTGCATGGTAGGGGACAAAGGATATTGTCTTTGAACAATGGGCTTGGCATCACCAGTATCAATACGGTGTGTCAACAATTGAGTGAGACCAAGTTTATCAGTAGGAGCTATAGACTTGAAAAGGTCAGTGACTTCCTGAAGTTCAGTTTTCTGTGAACACGTAAGTTCAGAAAATGGCAGGATGGTGTTCATCAGCGGTAGTGACATTTATAAGCTATGAGTCCGGAAGGAACAATAAGAATTTTCAAATCCTTAGTAACACCATTTAGAGAAATAGGAGCCAAAATATAACCCAAAAAATCCTGAGGCTTACCATCAGCGGTAGTGACATGGGCCATAGATTCATATTTAATAGGGAGATTAAATTTTTGCAGTAGACTAAACCCTGCAGAACCCAAAATACAAGAATTACTGCCAGTGTCAGCAAGGGCAAGAATTTTCTGACCAAAAAATTCGACATTAAGATAGGGACGATTATCATTAATTTTTCTAACGAAAATAGGATTTATATTTACAGAAGATAAGAAATTTTTAACGGTACATAACCAATTTTGCCATTCCGAGGCAGAAGTTTTTAATGTTCCTGTTTGCTTTGCTTTTTTCGATATTTTTTGGATTGGGATTTGGCTGGTTGGTTTTCTGGACCTTCGGTAAACTGACTGGTGACGACGTCCAGGTTTTCGCCACATTGGTTCCCGTTTTTTGAACGACAGTTACGACAATTTGATTTAACGGTATTTTTCAAACCACATCCATAACAAAATATGGACCTGGGTTTTCTACATTCACGATAAGTATGACCAGCCAAGTCACAATTCCAACATCGAGTGTTCGATAAGGCAGAGATATTTGAACCAGGAAAATTCTTCCTAAAATTCACGGGAGGGGACGAGCAAGAAAACGAAGTACCTGCTCCACTATAGGGACTACTCAAATCAGGTTCTAATAAACCAGTACCACGACTAGGGGTGCTTTATAACAATCAGCCCATAAACGAGATTCTTCCAATCTTTTGCACAAATCAGAAAGTTCAGTGACAGTTTTTGGATCTTGTAAGGCCAAGGACGAAATGAAAAAAGGTAACAAATTTCTACGAATTTTGCGAACTCTAGTCTCTTCATCTGGTTTGTTAGATAAACGATTAAAAAGACCTTCCATAGAAGAAATAAATAAAGCTACTCTCTCAGTAGAACCTTGAGTTCTTGAATTAATTTCACGTTCTAAGTCTTCTTCATAAAAATAAGGAAGGAAATCTTTTTTTAGTGCAATAACAATCTCATCCCAATTATGGAAATTATTTTTATTATTGACAAACCATGTCCAGGCAGAACCTTCAAACAAATCACAAGCCGAATGAAAAAGTTCGGTTTTTGAAACACCTCGTGCTTCTAATAATTCAACTTTTTCCAAAAATGAATTAACTGATTCTTTCTGATTTGAACCCGTGAAAGAGATATTCCATTTATATGGAGCAACCGATCGATTATTCGAAAAAACATTAGCAACAGGAGGGCAAGATTGAGTAGGAGTCGAAGTACTTGGAGAAACTTTCAAATCAAAATCAGCTTCCAACTCCAACACCGTACTGAATTTCTTTTCTAGCAATTTCTTCATCTTGATCATCAACAGAAAGTCTGGACAAACGATTCGACAAATGAGCTAATCGACTTGAAATTCGGTTAAACGTCGGATCTTCCTTAGATCCACCAAAACTAGATATAACTTGTTTCAAATCAGGATACTTGCTCTCAATTCAAGAACATCCGGTGCATGTTTGTATGGATTTGTAATACCCACACGAAAACTACGATTTGCATTTTCCTGACCTAAAAGTCCTCTTAAAATTTTTCGTTTAGCATCTACATCACCGGTAGGTTCTACTCCACGAATTTTTAGCTCATAAGTCAATTCATTTGTTTTCAAGTGATTAGAATTCATGTTGGACTTGGACTGCTCAATTTAAAATTCAACGATAATAGATAAAGCTGGTACTCATGGAATACTCAAAAATAGTAGGCGATACAATAGCAAAGATAACGATACAATATATAGGCAATATGATAGAGATATAGGCAATTTGGCTACGATATAGATAATACGGATACGATATAGGCAATACAATAAGATATAGGCAACTCAATAAATCGATATAGGCAGTAAGAATCACAAAATATCAAAGATAGATAATATATAAATATAAATAAATATATACCAAGATCTTTTGGATCAGATTTGTAAATGTTCTTTCAACAAAAAAATTTATTATGTCTTCCACCAAGCTAGGAAAAAAAAAAAAACACCCCTTACTTTTGAACCCCAGATTTTAAATTATATGATTCAAATTTCAAGGTGAAATCACTTTGCCGATAGGCTGCTCAGATGGATACGGTTAGGTCGTGAGTAAGGTTCAATTAATGACTTTTCCTAGTTAATCAAATTTGGCCACTAAAAAAATTATACATTAATTAACTTGACTAGTTCAAGAGTTGGGCGCCAGACTTGCTAAAGACAAAAGTCAAAGATAAATAAAATTAAATAAATGTTACCTAGCTTGTATGGGAAGGCAAATAAATATTCAATAAATCAACTTAACAAATTTATTCCAGTTGGAATTAAAATTATTGAACAAAATATAAAAAAATTAACAAATACTAGAAGAGTATTGAACTTCTCTTAAAAGAATGGAAAAATTACATAAAAAGAAACCAGTAATTTTGACTCTGATCAAAATTCGAACATTTACACCTATGATTCCTCCAGTTGTTGGTACCACGAATATACCTTCGGAGATCTTGAATGAAAGAGATGAAGGCTAGTTTCTTGAAGCTGGTCTCAGCGGTTCTAGCAGGAACTTGGTTTCAGCGGTTACGATGAAGATGGTCTTGGGTGGTTCGATAGTTGATTTCAGACCCCCTTATCGGCGTGAATTTAGTTGATCTTCACGGACCAGTGCTGATATTGATGTGCTGTAAGACCTCCCAGGCTACTAGTCCTTCCGTCTCCGTAGATGGGTTCCCTCCGTGGTATATATCATGCGAAGAAGAATAGAATAGAATACTTTATTTGCCCAAAATAACAAAAGATGTTTTAGCATCGTCATAAAAATTTGGTTTCTTGTTTGCTTATATATAAAAAGTATATGTAGTAAGTATAAAAGTACATTCACACATTTCAAGTATGCATAACATAGTATAAAGACATATTAAAAAAAAAACAGGAAAGACAATACAGTTAAAATCTTAGTACTGAGGAGAGATCTGCTTCTATGAATTCTTCGATGGTGTAGATGTTAAGTGCTAGAAGGATTTTCTTTATTTTTAATTTGAATTTTGATGTTTGAAGGTCCCTAATATGCGTTGGGAGTTTATTGTAGAGTTTAATAGAGATGTTAATAAAGCTTTTGTGAGTTAATGTTAGTCTATGTTGGGGAATTATCAAATTATTTTTATTTCTTGTTGCTTGCATTAGATTTAATGTAATATAGGCAGTGATAGACAAATAAGGCTGGGAGAGTTAATATGTTTAGGTTTTTGAAGATATGTCTACATGATTCGTTGTAGGGAGTATTTGTTATTGCTCTGATAGCCTTTTTTTGCATGCTAAAAATGTTTTTCCATTCTGTGGCGTTTCCCCACATTAGTATACCATAAGAAATTTGGCTCTGAAATAGTCCCATATAGGCCACTCTGCAAATTTCTGTGGAAGCTGTTTGTGAGAGTTTTCTCAATAAAAAAGTTATACTAGCAAGTTTTTTTGATAGAGTTTGGATATGGTGTTTCCACGTTAATTTTGTGTCAAGAAAAAGTCCAAGGAATTTTATGTTTTCTATATCCCCATTGAAATCCCTAAGGGTGAAATCTAGAGTGACTGTTTTGCTTAGATTTAGACTTAGTTGGTTTGATGTGAACCAGGGTATTATTTCTTCTCTTATATTTTGGTTTATAGTTTCTGAGTTTAATGGATCTTGGTGGGAGTGAAAGACAGTGGTGTCATCAGCGTAAAGGGATTTTGCACAGTTGATATTGCTTGAGAAATCATTCACATATAAAATGAAAAGTAAAGGTCCAATGATTGAGCCCTGAGGGACTCCTGCCAGTATGTTTTGTGTTGAAGATCTAACACAGTTGTGTTCCACCAGTTGTGATCTGTTACTTAAGTAAGCCTCTGTGAAATGGTAATTTCCCCCCATAGAGTTAAGTTATAGGAGGATGTTATGGTTGACACAGTCAAAAAAAGATCGCAGAAGGTAGTTGTTACTATTTCACCCCTTTCGAAGGCTTCTACAATGGTAGTGACTAGTTCTATTATTGCATGGTTGGTGGATAATTTTTCCCTGAAACCAAATTGTGAAGGGGATAAGAAGTTATTTTTATCCAGGTATGAGACTAATCTATTTTTGTAGGCTATTTCTATAGGTTTGGAGAGAATAGGAATTATTGATATTGGTCTGTGATTGTCAAGAATATTTTCGTCCCCCTTATTTTTAAATATCGGTATCACCTTAGCGAATTTTAATTTTGTGGGGAAGTCCCCAAGTTCAAAACATTTGTTTATAATAATTGCAAGAGGGTGAGAGATACCTTCACATATGACTTTTAAGAGTTTGTTGCTTAGTCCGTAAATGTCCAAAGCAGAACTATTTGACATGTTTTTTATAATGTTTTCGAAGAAGATGATAGGAATCAAAATATGTACAAAAAGGGGAGAACGAAGGATATCCTTTGAACCTCAAGTTTTATGTTTCAAATTTTAATCGAGAGTCAAAAGATAGATGCAAATGATAGCATACAATAAAAATCTCAGTCTATATAAAAGACTGGAAAGTTACAGTGAAAGAACAAAGATAATAAATAGCAATCCAATCTGCTATTCTGGAGTTAAATTTACAAGTTAATTTTAATAATTTAAAAAAATATTAAAAATGAACAAAATTTAAAACCAAACAAAACAAACCTCACCCAAAACGTGATGTTCAAATTCAGTTAAATTTTGAAACAGGTAAGTTTTGATAAGGTGATTCTATGTACTAGAAGGGTAAAAAAATTCAATAAGGAAAGGTATTCCAAAAGAAATATAAAAATTTCCTTGAAATTTTACCAGAGAAAAAATATAGTATTTTAAAGCAAAATACTATAAAATTGCCAGAGAAAAAATCTACTATTTTAAAGCAAAATATTTAAAGGTTGCCAGTACAAAAATATATTATTTGAAAGCAAATGCCAAAGGAAAATATAGCGTTATAACCAAAATACTCTAGTTAGCTACAAAAAAAATATAGGGTTTCTGAACCAAGATAATAATCAGAGTAAAAGTATACTCTTCAGCCAAGATAAGAAGAGAGAGACACACGTCTTTCAGTGAGCACGACTCTCTTAGATAAAGATAAAGTGAAATAATTCTTTTTATTGAAGAATTTTCAAAGATAAACCGAAGAGGGAGACCACACGTCTTTCAGTGGGCACGACTCTCTTAGATAAAGATAATGTTAAATAATTCTTTTGATTGAAGAATTTTTAAAGATAAACTGAAGAGGGAGACCTCACGTCTTTCAGTGGGCACAACTCTCTTAGATAAAGATAATTTTGAAATAGGGCGGCAATTCCCTTTTCAAATCGATAAACAGGTAATTCTCAAAAATTAGAATGAATCTCCCTGCTCTTGGCGATAAGGTAGTAACTGAAGTGAATTGACTCTGCAACGATCAAAAATCAAATAAGCTACACTGGGAATTGAATGGAGTAATAGATAAAATAAATTTATTAAACGGAAATCAACTTTACGCTTGAGGCATATATTGAATCGAATCGAGTGTTCTGAGACTGTTAGGCCAGAGGTACAACTCTCTCCATAAGCAATTCTTTCTCAAGAGAAAAGAAAATTACTCTCATAAACATATAGTTATGAAATAAAGAAAATTGCTTACCAGAGAGCCGTCCTATTAGGTCACTCCAAACTGTGTCCCAGAACAATCAAATACGCCCTTTGCTTCAATTGGAATCCTTGGAACAAACCGGTGGTAGTGTGAGGTAGGTAAGCTCTAGTCCCTTCGAGATTACCAATTACTTGGTACCTAAAAAAGGCAAAAGCGTAGAACTGATTTCCAATGAAAAAAAAATCAGTTCCCAATATTCGGAACAGATGTTACGTTAGCCACAATATGTATATTTACTTCAAAAATTACCATGCGTATATCCAAGAATTCTAATATTACAAGCCTACGGAAAAAGAAGAAAATGCTAATCAGCTACAACATTAATTGAAAGATAAAAAGAATAATATTACTCAATTAAACTCCAGCAGTGAAACTTATTCAACTTATAGATCGTACGTACCAAAATCAATTTACTCAGTCCATCTGCCTATCTCGACGTTCAAATCAAGAAAGAAAAGATCGATTATTCCTTCGGTTCGAACAAATCACCAATTCTACCTGGGTTTTTTTACAAACTGTTCTTGGTTTTTATCTATTGAAAAACACTTGGAAAAAACACAGCTTGACGACATGAATACAACTGTCACGATAACAAAACTCGTCCAACTTGACAGAATACGAACTCATGATGATGGCGCTGTCCCATAGTTCACGATCGGCCGTGACTAATGACCCGTTCCACCGTAAGATAACCGGAATAGTTATGAGAAATTGATTATGTATAAGGAAGTAACGAAAAATTCGTTACAATTTTTAAAACAGGGGCACAAAATTTCAGAATAGAGCACTTAAATCGCTCCTAAATAACCTATAATTTTCTGATTGATAAAAATTATAATCCGTCCACATTGATCTGCTAATTTTTGTTAAGCTAGCAGAACATGTTATATTAAAAAATATATGCGAGCACAAAATTTCGGAATAGAGCATTTAAGTCTCTAATTAGCTTATATAATTTTCCAGTAATAAAAAGCAAGTTCTGCTCACCTTGCTTTGCTAGCTTTCTGGAGACATATTCTGTAGTGGGTTTCAATAGAGATTTCAGTAATAATAAGATGGTATGAAAAAAAAATATATAACTAGGTAAAATTTACTTAAAACTTAAAAATAAATAAATATTCCGGGAATGAATTGAAAATAATTTTCAAATAAAAAATATTAATAAAATTTTAGGGCGCCAACGGTGTTTCTCTTTCTTTCCTTTGCTTAGCATGGCGAAGCCAATCTCTCGATAGTATTTCGAATTCCTTCAATGTTGTGGGATATTGCCCAGAAATTGCATCTGAAAATTAATGAAGAAGATTGAATATGATTTCGTTTGTTGGTTCTCCAGCTTCACTTGAACTTCAAATAAATTGAACTAGAGCAGGTTATACAATATACCTCAAAACAAACAAATGCCAATTCTGGTATGTAGAAGAGATTGAAAATATTGGCTCAATGCTCTGTAATTGAATAAGCTAAAGAAATGCTGAAGAAAATGTCTTGTGGCTATTTGTTTATCACCATCTAAATAATGATTCTGGATTTTTAATGAATTACATGATTCCAAAAAAAACCTGGGTTAAAATAGTTTCTAAAAAAAGAATAAAATGAGATAGCCTAATACGATTGATCTAAAAGATGGTTTGGTTATTTGTTACCCCATCACACTACAACCAATCCACGAATCGACTCAAATTTGGCATGTTTTTGTGAAGGAGTAACATTTGTGGTAGTTTTATCACACAACTTCAAACCTACAGGGTTTTTCTTAAAAAAACATCTAATTCAACTTGTACTTCCTAAAATCAATTTATGACATTTTTTCATGGAAAATACAGAATTTCATTATTGTTTTTAAAAGATTATGAATGATTTCAAAACAGTTTCTTACCATACAAACACTGCACAATCATTAAGTCTTCAATTTTGTTATTGTGTTTGAATCCCTTCCAGGAACAAGTCATCGCGAGTGAATTTGTTAAGACTCTTGTCATAGCCCTTGAATGGAAATCTTTAGCAGATAGACCCCCAATTGAATGAAAGTATTCTGTCTGAAAAAAAAAATACTTCACTGGAAACTAAGAAACAAAATATTCCTTTTTTATTTTCACAAAAAAATAAACTAGTAACAATAACCCAATGCATATTTTATGAACCATTGGAGAAGGCCATCATTATGTATCTAAACAATTTTTCAAAAACCTAATAACAATTAATAATTTCAAGCTCAAGTTATACATGACTAACTGTATAAAATGAAAACTTATTCCCTGAATAGCTTCTTGCAAGTTCATGAATGAATAACCTGTCTTATAGTCTTCCTGAATCTGTCCTATATCATAAATTCAATTTACATTCCTGTTTCAAACAAATTGTATCTCATTTTGGTTTAAAACTATCTAAAGATTATTTAAAAATAAGACTGATTATCTTTATGGGAAAGCATTTGTCAGAAAGTGAAAGATCGTTTTTTAGAATCAACTGATATAAAAAAATAGTTTGTAGATACATGTCATCAAGATGAAAAACTCAGCAGTTTTTTTTTCGATCATCAGCATGCAGTTGTTCGTCAAATTCTTTCATTGATTCTATTGACTGGAAGGAAAAACGATTTCTAAATTCATTGTGGAGTGGCTCATTACTTCCTCGTTGATTTTTCATAGAGTCAATCTCCACAAGAATCCTCCCAACAAGGTCTGTGAGCCTATCAATTTTCCTTTCCAAGGTTGTCGACAGGTTCCCTGAAAGCAAAGTTTGTATATTTTTTACCATTTTTGTGCCTTTGGGAAAACAAATTTTTTGTCAAACAACCTGGAAATAATGTGATTACCGTTGTATTCTACTGGAACCTGATCTGGCCTATGTTGATTATTTGGTACAGGAACTGCTGGTACAGACACCTGATCTGGCCGATGTTGATTAATTGGTATAGGAACTGATGGTACTGGAACCTGATCTGGCCGATTTTGATTATTTGGGACAGGGACTGATGGTTGAGGCCATGTGTGATGTATGTTCTCTGTAAATAAAATTTTATGCTGAAGTATACCCCTTACTGCAGCATTTGAAGTAACTTTTTAATTTATTAGTAGAAAATAAACAGCATTGCATGCCTATTGAAAAATAACTTAAGAATATGATTTACCATTGTGTTCCATGGAGACCTGATCTGTCATATGCGGATAATCATTATTTGATCCAGAAACTGTTGGTCGAGGCCATGAATGAGGTATGTTCTCTAAAAAATGAAACAATTGTGAATAAGAGATATATGTGTCATCCTGAGATTACACCTTTAATTAATTATTATGAAAGGTGAACAGCTTTGTGCCTTCTGCCTATTGAAAAATAACTTGGAAATAGATTATTATCATTGTGTTCCATTGAGTCCTGATCTGGCTTTTACTGATAATAGTCGAGGAGATGAATAGGTGTGATATAAGTAAGTCTGTATGTGAGATGAGATATATCACACTTTTTTTTATCAAGTTATGTAAGTAAGTCAACTCATTGAAGTTCTTTAAGCAAAATATTTTTCATCATAGTGAAAAATATTGAGAATTTTTTTTGTCTTTTTACTGAATACATTTGATTTTTTATGTAAATTATACAGATCTGGCCGCTGTTTTACCGCTACACCTCTTTGAATGACTGTGAATATTGATTGATCGTATCGAATGTTTTAATCACTGTCTCTGGTTTGGTATGTATCTCGCTAGGTAAAAATAAAAATTGTTTGAAAGTTCCTGTCATTCTTGGGAGGTAGAAAACATAGATCAGCAACAAAAAAAATCTAATAAGATAACAAGGTATTTTTATACCCTAATAGTATATCATATCCCTACTTATTAAAATGTAGAAAACTTATTCAAAAATAAAACAAGATGTAGACCACAATAAATATTTTTGTTCATGCTATTTTAATAAGGTTATACTGGGAGTTACTAAATTTTAAAAAATTACTATAATTCTAATAATACACAATAAAATGAAGCTATTTGGTTAGGATCCATGATATATAATAGAAGATGGGAAAAATTTGGAATTGGACTAGAATTTCATATTCAGATATTAGTCTTCTTATTATTCCACATGCTGACTGCACAAGTATCAACCGTGACCTTAAGCGGCCCCTAGACGATCAATATTTACGTCAATATAAAATCAATCAATTCAGACATTTATTTCAATACAGAAACCGTATAAGGGGAATACCAATAATATTGAATGAATAAGTGAAATATTTCAAACACACTAACTGGTCTGGTAGAAATAACTATTTTTTCAAATATGATGAATATAGGGCATTGCTACAAAATGTGCAGAATCAATATTGAATTTTAAACATTTTTGTGAAATTCTGTCAACGGGAATATATTTGAAAACGAAATTATCTGATTGGACAACGAGGATAAGGAGTTTTGAAACATCAGGTTTTTCAATGAACAATTCTTGATTCAAATATTGTTTTCCATGTAAAAATATACCATGTCCAGATTTTTCAACTTTAATTATTTCAAAAATATGATTTTTATCCAAGATACAAAAATTATCTGGTGAATCTATGGAAAGAGTGAAGTTCTCAAAATGGATATTTTTGAATGTTGAACAACCACCCATAGTGGTAATAAGTTTGCCTAGAATAGGACTGGAGCAAACTGGCATATTATATGAATTATTCTGGTAATTTTCACAAATTCTATTGTGGATTTGCTGCAAAGGTTTATGGGTCTGTCTTAGTTTAGATTTCAATTTAAACAGAGCTGTTTCATACTTGAATGCGCTAAAGTTATCTAAAGGTCCAAATTTTTGCACATCAGCAAAAAGATGAATCAAGCCATGAACGTTGTAAGAAAGATTCTGCCTGTCGTAAAATACTCCGAAATATTCGACAAAATATATCAACAGGGTATGACCATAGGGATATAGGTTTTTTTCATCCTGACATAAAATTCTAATACCAATACTAAGTGCCATGAAATGTTGGTACTGATCAAATGGAAGAATACTTTTCAAAATAACAGGTCCCGTGTACAATAAAAACTGCCTGAACTCAGTAGCTTTCCATCTTTCGAGTTCGTCCAATGACCTTGGTTTGCGAGCAAATTCCAAAGGAACAAAGCATTTATAATTGATTAATTTGGAAGACAACTCCTCAATCTAATCTTTATGTAATCTCACAGATATATTCCCTTTCGTTAACAATATTAATACTTTTTTCATCACACCCAAACAAACTAAATGCATATAATCTAGTGGAAAGTGAGTTACCATTCCAATATTTAAGTTTTCTAAAATGGAAATTCCTTTATGATGCTCTTCATCTTCCTTTGATGTGAAAGATAAATCTGTTCTCAGTGGACAATCAATTTCAGAAAATATAACACAACGTTCATAATATTCCCCATGTACTATACATTTAGTGCAAGAATCAAAACCAGAATGTGATTTCACATTAATGATATATGCTCTAGCTGGAGCATCACAAATGAAAGCACCAATATTAATTATCACATGGCTATTTTTGAAACGAAGTCCAAAGTCAAGCAAATCTTTCAATTCAGCGATAAATATTTTTAAGAATTCGTTATTTGATTTAGGTTTTGTATCACCATGATATATACCAATAACAAACGGTTCTGTATAAAAATTCACATGTGCAATGGATCCCAGAATGGGCCAGAATTGACTACAACTACTTTTTGCAATTGGAAGGCCATATGTTGAAATTTGAATATAGTTCTCTGGGTATTATGTTGTGTCTAAAATATGAATCCGAAGAATATTCTAGGCAAACTTTCAAACCAAAATGAACATATTTTCCAGGAGAAACATCGTATAAAGTTACGTTACGTGGAGTGCCCAAGAGAGTACGAATATCTATCGGTAGGTTATTATCGATATCATGCTTACTCAAAATTTTCAGAATTCTAGTGGCTGCAGAGTGGCCTATATTTTCCTCTAAGAAACACTGCCTTAGGTCACTGATTAAAGTAGTTTTATGTTCTTCCAAATCTACAGACCTTGAGAATTGATCAATTGTATTATTTATATCTGAACTCTCGATAGATTCGTCAAAAAATGGATTACCCACTTGATCTTCAAACCGATTACTCGTATTAATAATTCCTTCAGCGTTATCAGGAGTCAAAATAGGAATATTAGCAGCAAATGTATTGTCACTAGCCTCTGTGACTTCAAGAATTGATTTTACTGGCATCTGAGCAAAGACTGAGCCTGGATCATTTTTTGTATTTTTATTGATTCTACATTCCTGTTGAGTATTCAAAAATGCCCACTTCATTCTCCTTCTCCTGCGTGGAGTCATATGAGACTGCGAAATTGCTTGGTATCTAGGCATATTTTACTATATGTTCATGGAATTTTTTACGTAGAGGTACCTTATTCGAATACAAAAAAAAGAAATTACCTATATTTCAATCCGTGAATTCAATGAATCTCGCTGTTAGTACTCACCTTGAAAAAGTATGTATATAGACACTGAAAACTGAAAAACCAAATGGCAATGGCAAACACAAAACCATAATCTGAGACAAGACGCCAGAGCCATAACCTATAACTTCTGTTAGCGCGGTCAACGGTCGAAACTGTCCAGCGTTGTCAGATTTCACGAGAAAATCTTCCGTAAGACGTAACCAATATTTTCCTCAACCAAACTTCTACATTATTCGATTTCAAAATCATAGAGTTGATTTCTTTGTATCATTTTTGGAAATGGATTCATTTTGGTGGAATAATTCCCACAATAGCAATTTTAATCGTGGCAATGAAATTGGATTTCACTGCCTAACACGTCGTAAAGAATAATCTGGCAATAGGTGTTAGATCGACCAATCAGATGCAGATCACATTGTGCGCCGCCTGAATGATTACGCACTGTGCACTGTGTAAAAGCCATGAATTTTCACTGAATTGCAACAAAAATAGATCTGTCTCGTTTCTTAACACTGAGTACTATTGAGTAGGGGATACGTATACCTTTGTTAGTGACGGAGTCGATCTTGGCAAGGTATATAATCTTAGGTAATTTAATTTTTTTTTAATTCCATTTATTTACATTAAAGCTTTAAAAAGGAAAAATTAAAATTTTTTGATCATCGTCGTCAATATCATGTCATGTCAGATACATTTAATTTAATTTCGAGATAGCATTTGCTTTGAATTTATTTAAATATAATAGGTACCACATAATATAAAACTATGTGGTTTCTTCATGACTATGTTAGGTTTATATATAATATGTTAATATTAATGATGTATGAAATGTTACCCCATTCACATTATTCAAAAAAATGTCTGAATTACATTCCCGCGGCCTAATCCCCTCCCCCGACCAACATATAGGTACCATTTATGTTTTAAAATGTATTATTGTACCTATTGTAAAATATTGTTCGGCATAAAGTTGTGATTCCCGCACACTATGATTTTCATTTCAAAATTGAATCTTCCCAAGAGGTTAAAAAGGCTCACAAACTGATATTCACCAAGGTCACTTTATTTAAAATAATGCGAATCACTTCTTCACCATTGAGACATGAAAATGGGATTCTAATCTACTGAAATTTTCGATTCTGAAATGAATGTGCTTGGGAAGTCAGAAAGATTCACAAATTCACATTCATATTCGTCTCAGATCAACCGAAATGAGAGGAGGAATGTGAACCTTTTATCTTATTTGGCATCTCTTGGTGGTAACATCGACGTATTATTGGGATTCACTTTTGTAACATTTGGTGACATGAATGCGACATCTCAGGCATGTTTGTGTTAACTGGGCATGTTGTGGTGGCATTTGGTTTGAGATTGATCTTAGAGATCCGCAGGCTTTGACCATTTCTGGTCATTCCACTGATTTTCCTTGTCAACTCCGTTATCCAGCGATACCACTTGGAGGTAGCCACCTAAGTTTCCGCAACCCATCTTCATCTCTCGTAGGAGGTGAACATGTGTTGACGCAAACTACTCGCCTAAATGTTGCATTAGTCTTGTATTGTTTGAAATCACGAAATTTTATATCATGTTCAGTACAAATCGCTAGAACGAAAGTCTTTTGAATAGTTATGAAATTGTAGGTCATTGTTTAGTTTACAGAGAAGTATGATATTTCGGGTTTGTTTGTAACTGAATTATTGGTCAGAAAAATAATCAAACTGGATAAAAATCTATTGAAAAAAGAAATACGAGTGTAATAAGAATGAAGAGAAATTCGTTTATTCGATTACTGACATATTAATGTCCATACTCCAAAAATCCGAATCAGTTTCACAATGAAATGAAGAAACTAGATGAACTTTGCAACAACAAAGACGAATTTCTGGAGGAGCATTTATTTTGTTTTCTGGTAACAGGCCAATGTGAGTATTTTCTGGGCAAGATATGATATTGAAGTCTCGTATCCATCAAAATTATGATATTTGTATCATGTTTCGTTCGAATCGGTGGAGCGAAAGATTCAAAAAATTAAAAAAAATGGAAAGAAGTGCTGGAGAGAGTCCAAATTTGAAGGAAAGGTATAAAATTGGAAACTGAGCAACTTTTTTTTTTGGCATTTTTCGAAATTTCTAAAAAACCTGATTTTTTGGGGATTTTCGAAAAAAATGTCAAATTTGACATGTTTAGAGTAGCACATGACAAAACGAAAGAGGTTGTTTCTCACTCATTCTTCAAGCACAAACTAACTGCGAAGTCAAATTTTCATTATACCTCTTAATAAATATATATATATATATATATATATATATATATATATATAATATATATATATATATATATAATATATATATATATATAAAATTAAACAATGGCACTCGCACATATTGTTTTAGATACTTAATTTAAACACTTTTCCTGTTCAAATTTTAAAGTGTTTAAATTAAGTATCTAAAACAATATGTGCGAGTGCCATTGTTTAATTTTTATATATATTACTAGTAGTGGGTCATAGTGATATGATTTTGAAAAGTTCTTCAATCACGAAATGGTGATTAGTTCGCTGTCTCCACTTAACCTCACCTTACTTGTCTTGATAATGAAAATAAACATTTTCGAAAGCTTGACTAAATAAGAAAGAGTTTATCTTTTCTCATAGGCCAATTATTTTGACTGCAACCTCAAGGAATATCCTTTCTACAAAGTTTATTTAAAATTAATAGTTATATTATATATATATATACATATATATATATATACACACAAATATATATATATATATATATATAAATATATATATATATATATATATATATATATATATATATATATATATATATATATATATATATATATATATATATATATATATATATATATATATATATATATATATATATATATATATATATATATATATATATAATATATATATATAATATATATATATATATAATATATATATATATATATATAAATATATATATATATATTTTTAAAAAAATTGAAATTTAGCAAATTTACTAAAAATTTTTATCTGGTAGTAGGGTTTTCTAAAATTTAATACCCGCTTCCTGTTTGGGGGGTTTTCATGGGGCAAATCCTTTTTTTCGAATGAACCCAAATTCCGAAACTTGAGAAACAAAATTTATTTAAGGATCGCCTTAGGTCTTTCCCTATCTTTTGGTTCAACCCATTCCCCCGGACCCAAACTAACATACCCCTTTCATTTTTATGCCATTTTTTAAAAAAGGAATTATTAAAGTAACAAATTAAGAAAGCAAAAACAATTAGTATTAATTCAATTTCGAAAATTTTAAACTGGAACCAACCCCAAATTTAATTTTTCACTATGCTAATAACCCCTACGATAGATTATTTCGATTTTGCATTTATGACGATGTACCTTATTGTTCTAAAAAAATTTTTTCCCTTTGGTTTATTTTGGGAAAAAAACCCCCAAAGTTTTTTTAAATAAACAGGAGGAAAAAATTTTAAATGGTAAAAAAAAATAAGACAAAAAAATTTCATTGAAAAATTTTGGGGGTTTTTTTACCACAACCGGGTAAACCAAATAAATTACTGGCTAAAAGGTTTTTGGGGGTACAAAACTGGTTAATTTCAATATTGCTTTTTTAAAAGCTTTGAAAAAAAATTTTTTACTTTTTATTTCCCCCTTTAAGGGGGTTATCAAAAGGGTGTCCAATGAAGTTTCTTTATATGAAAAAACCATCTTTTTCGATGAGGGAAACACCTCCTTAAATGTTTTAATTATTCATTAAATTATATATATATATATATATATATATATATATATATATATATATATTATATTAAAATTATACAAAATTTGTACTGGGAAACAAACAGCGCATATCTAATAGGAATAAAATTCAAGATATGCATTTAGGGGAGTTAGCGGGTTGTTTTTTCCCCCTCTTTAACGACTCAGAGCATGTATTTTGAGGCCCCGGGAAAAATTAATGAAGGCATCAAAAAATTTAAGGTTTTTAACAACACCCCTATCGAAAGATATGTTGTATGGCAGATAGTATAAATAGATCTCAGACATTTAATAGGATAACCAATAAAAAACCCCGGCTGGTTTGATGAAGAAACCAAATTTATGGTTTTAAAAAGAAAATACAAAACATCAATCGTATCAAAACGGATCCCCCCGAAAGGGGACCCCTTAAATACTTGGTTTACGTCAAATGAGGAACGGGGGGAATTTAAAATTAAATTAAAAGCAAAACCCAACAAAAAAAAGAAAGCCTGATCCCCAACCGGCTAATCCATGGGAAACGACGTTGTTATATGGTGTGTAAGGTTGAAAAATAGTAACAATGAAAAAAAAGGAGGCTTTCGAAAGTGGGGCCCCTGGCGCATCATAAGAATAAGGACTACAGAGGCCAACAAAAGGGTACTAGAAAAGAATTAAAGATTTGGGAAATTTAAAAACAATTGAAAAAGGAAAGTCTTTTCCTGGGTCACGTTTCGGAAAATAAATATAGTTTTACAACTTACCGTAGGAGGGTCAGGTAGAAAAGAAAACCTGGCTAAGAAACCTACGTGGTTCCAAAACTGGGAAACTTGAAAAAAATTCATGGGGAAAAAAAAGGCATCAAAAGGGGCCCAACCCGGTGAAAGGCCTAAAGAAGGGAAGAAAAAAATTTTATGCTCTATCTGAACATGTCATTACTAAAAAACCTCATAATTACAAAACGCAAAAAAAAAAATTTTTACCAAAAAACACTTTTAAAATTATAAACGCCCATCAATTTTGAATTTTGTAATTTCATGTTTTTTTTTTGTATTATTTTTCAAAAATTTTACCCGGGTTGTACCATGTTCATCCTTTTAACCCTATTACATTTTTTCCCTTGAGTCAGAAAGACAATGAAAATTGTCGAAAACTCCAAAGTAAAGAATAGTTTATCTGAAAAAAAAGACCTGACTGAATACTCACGAATTCCCTCATTATACAGGGTGTGATCTACCCTCTTGCATATCCGTGAATGGCGAGTGTATAATGCCATTTTATAGCGAATTACAGTGGTTGAAAATCCGATTTTTGTTTTTGAAAACATGTTAAAATTTTGGGGAGCACCGCTCGCCTAATCTCAGCTTTCTTGATCACAGCTGGAAGTGAACGCAATTGCCGGATGCAATAAACATTCGAATAATGTGGAATAATGAATTGATTGTGTGGTAGAAGAATAAAAAAAAATTAATTTCAGGATGTTTGCGATACATATTCAATTTCAAAGTGATGAAAACAAACGAACCTCGTTATATCCAAACTGGCAGATAAAGTCAGAGCTGTAGATGTCAACGCAGCTTTGACACTTATCAAATCGCACTTATCAAATGAAAATTATCAAAAAAACAGTTTTATAACACAGAAGACAGTATTGTTAATTTTTTTCAAATTAATTATGATCATCATTATGAACTAGTCTTCCTCTTCAATAACTGTTTGGCTATTTGCTCCCTCTCATTCACCGTGCTGCCAATGAAAAATGTTGAAAATGATCAATGAACCATATGAAAATCCACTCATTTTACTCCCTAAGCATTAATAATCCTCACAAAATCCGCGCAAGGTTTTTCAAGAAACTGGCACTACAATGATATGATCAGGCTGTACTGTACGTAAGACTCAGAAAAATGAAAGAAAGTGACATTCAAGAACATACTCCCACCGCCTCTGATAGACGTATGCATCTTCACACAGTTCAAACTTTTACCGCTAGGTGCTTCGAACTGTTAACTATAATTTCATTCGTCTTCGTTTATATTGTTGACACAGTATTGTTTATTTTTTTCAAAATAATTCCGGACATCATTGTGAACTAGTCATTTGTCATTCATATCATGTGAACACTGTTCCAAGTTTGTGTTTCCATGGTTCTCGCATGCGACTGTTGTTGCTTGCTTGCTTATTCTTCATGGCTCTATCTATTACAGATAATAAGCCAGCATCGGAAATCCACATCTCACCCCAGAACTATAGGCTTCGATTTCCCTTCGGGGGGCAAACGAGATTGTCTCACTCGAAGTGATACCACGGATCCCCTTTTTCCGACAAATCCGTTGTCATCCGGCCTGGATACCGGCGTAGAGGAGAAGGGATCTATTTTATACACAACACTTTTATTTAACTTCAGTAAATTGTTATTATTTTTGCAATGCACGTTTTAACCGGCAGGACATTCACAATCAACATTTACTTGACTTTCAACCTTGTAACGAATTTTTCGTTACTTCCTTATACATAACCAATTTCTCATAATGTTTCCGGTTATCCTTACGGTCGTACGGGTCAGTAGTCACTGCTGAGATGTGCCTTCCATTATCGGCTTTGAATACGTGACCAGGACATCGTGTTGATCGAGTTTGTTTTCGTGGCGAGTGAGCGCTTGGTTTTTCCAAGTGTTTTTAAATAGAGAAAAAACCGAGAATTAAAAAACAGATGAAGTATGATTTCGTCGAACCGAAAGGATATTCGACCTCATTCTTGATTTGAACGTCGAGATAGGCAGGTGCGCTGGGTGGATTGATTCTGGTATGTACGATTTATAAGTTGAATAAGTATCACTGTTGGAATTTGGTGGAGTAATATTATCCTCTTTATCTTGCAATTAATGTTGTAATTGATTATCATTTTCTTCGCTTTTCATATGCTTGTAATATTAGAATTCTTGGAAATACCGCATGGTCATTTTTGAAGGTTAAGTATAAATTCGATACTGTGAGATTTCCATCACCTTTGGGAATTATCCTCCTTGGACGTTTGACTTCCCTTCTGGAGTCCACTGGGGTTGTTTCTGGAGTCCTGCCCCTTTTGGCTGCAGGATTCCTTTCGTTTGCGGAGACTCTTTCGGAAGAACCTCCTTGGTAGGCAGGAGGTCCAGCTCTTTGTGGGCCTGGGGCTTCTGTTGAGGGGGTCACCTTTTCATACGTTCCTTCTTCCTCCTTTTCCTTGTGGCCCCACATAAGTTGGGCCTTTTTACCCGTATCCAAGTTTTTGGTTGGGCTTGGTCTGTTACCGAGGCCCGTTGCCTTTCCTCGGCTTCATTCAAAGGGTTCTGAGGGGGGGTTGGGTGGGGTGGTAGGAAGGTGTTGGTGGTGGAGGCGAGGTGCTCGATGGAGTCCCTCGTCATTTGGGTATTTTCTGAAGTCACTGGTGGAGTGACCTACTCATTCTGGGAGGTGGCCTGGTATCCCAGATGACTCGCTCATGACACTTACTACCCCAAGTGCCACGCAGCCCTCGGCGGTCAAACCTTGGCTTTGGGGGGATGTTTTTCGACTTCCCAGTCTAGATCCGCCGTGTTCTGTCAAAATCGGGGCCACCTTGTGGAGAATGCGGCTCTTCACCGCGCACGGACGGTCTTGGCCATTCGACCCTGGATCAGTATGGAGCAAAGTGGAGCCAAGTCCTATCCGCCCCCGACCCCCTCCAGACATCATCTGCACCGGGCCGTCCCGCCACACCCATTCCAGGGAATGTGCGCGGTCAGAACTTACCCAGAAAAAATATGATGTCCGACGGTGGTTACGGAGCAGTGTAGGCAAGGTGACAAAACCCCATCTGACCCTTGACCCTTCAGCCGGATGCATGGTATACTTCCACGATCCAGAGAATCCAAAAAACCCCGGAAGCTTATTCCTCCTTCCGTGTCGAGAACGGTATTATCTACAAACATATCTTTTCTCACCACAAACTAGTTAGTTATCTAACTGATTGGAAAATAGTTGTACCTTCTGCCAATCGGCAAGAAATTGTTAAATTTTATCATGGTAACGAAACTGCTGCCCATTAAGGGATATCAAAAACCCTTTCTCGTATCTTAGAATTATATTACTGGCCAAAAATTTGCAAAGATATCTATAGGTATGTTACGAAATGTCCTGTTTGTGCTGCTTGTAAAAGTTCGAATTTACCTCGAGCGGGTCATATGGGATCTTACAAAAATGTTAATTTTCCTTTCCAATGTGTTTCGGCAGATTTGTTAGATCCTCATCCTAGGTCCAAAAATGGTAACCAATATGTTTTGGTTGTCGTAGACTGGTTCACCAAATATGTCTTTATTGCGTCTGCAATATGCACCCTTGAATGTTTTCAAGAGTTTATTCGCTGGTTTTATTGATTTAAAGTCGTTTTCTTTGAAATACTTTGACAACTCAATTTCAGTCAGATAAAACTTTAATTCTACTGTCATCTCAATTACAAATATACCATGTAAAAACAAAAAGTAACATTAACATTATAACATTCTCCCCCCAATGAAAAACGTAGTTCATTCATCCAGCTCCATTTTATCCTGACGGATATCCAGGGGACAGAGCTTGCTGACTGGTCTGCGAAAAACACCGTTTTTTGTTTTGACATCTGCCACCCTAACACGTCCATCTCTTCCAGGAAATGTTGCGGTAATAATTCCCTTCGGCCATAAGTTTCTTGGAGATTGGTCGTCTACTATGATAACGATGTCGTCTATTTTCACTGGTTCTGTTTCGGAATGCCACCTATTTCTGATTCGGAGTATAGGAAGATATTCCCGGATCCATCTTATCCAGAACTTATTTGTCAAATCTTGGGATATCCTCCACTGCTTCTTGAGGAAGTTTCCATCTATCGGTCCAACACTCAGAATATTTGGGTCTGATTTATGCTTAGGTCCAAGTAAAAAGTGATTTGGAGTTATAGCTTCGTCATCTTCGTGGTCTAACGATACCTCAGTCAATGGTCGGTGATTCAAGATATTCTCAACTTCGAGAAATAGAGTGTGGAGAACTTCTTCACTCGGAGCTTGTTCTTTCAGGATAGTCTTCAGTGTCGTTTTGATTGACCTGATGAGACGCTCCCATATGCCCCCCATATGCGACGCCGTTGGTGGGTTAAAATTCCATTTAATACCCTTCAAACAAAGTTTCGAAACAAATTTGTCTTGATCAAATTTTTTCATCTCCATTTTCAGTTCATTATCTGCCCCCCGCAGATTGGTACCATTATCGCTAAATATTTCTGAAGGGCAGCCTCTTCTAGCCGACATTCTTTGTATTGCCATGATAGTTGAATCAGTTGTCAATGTGTTTGCCAATTCCAGATGTACAGCACGAACAGTGAGACAAGTAAAAATTACTCCATATCTCTTTTCTCTCCTTCTACCAATTTTCACTTGATATGGGCCAAAATAATCAATCCCACAAAATGTGAAAGGACGTACAAATGGGGTGATTCTTTCTTTTGGCAAATTTGCCATCATTGGAACTCTGGGAAGATTTTTATCAATCTTACACTTCACACATTCCCGCCATACTTTCTTCACTAGATTGCTCAATCCAAATATACAATATTTTTGTCGAATTTCATTCAGAACAGTAAATCGTCCTTGGTGATTGAATTTCTTATGGTAAAATTCAACCAGTAATTGTGAAAATCTATGTTTTGACTCTAGAATCACAGGTTCATTCTCAAATCCTTCAATGTCTTCTGGAACTCTTCCACTCACTCTCAATACACCATCTTTATCCAAATATGGGCAGAGTTTTTTCATCTTATCACTTTTCACATTTCTTTTCTTTTGTATTTCATAAATTTCTTCTGCAAAACAATTTTCTTGGATATTTTTCCACCATAGCTTCTCAGATGCATTGAGTTCCTCTAAAGTAAGCTCCCCCCCTGATACATCGCAATTTCTCTGACATCTCCTAATGAAACGTAGAACCCATGCTGTAGCTCTAATGAGTCTCACATATGAAGAAAATCTTTCAATTTTTGGTAACGCGGAGTCTTTTGAAATTTCTACTGCTATACCAATGAATTGCTTTTTCATTTTGTCTTCACATATTGGAAAGTCATTCTGATTTTCCGGCCAAGTTGATTTTTCTCGATGAAGAAACTCTGGACCTACCAACCATCTACTTTTAGAATTCGGAACCATTTCGGATCGCGTAGCTTCATCTGCTACGTTGATTTTGGTAGAAATCCAACGCCATGAAAAACAGTCCGTATTTTCAAGAATTATCTGAACTCTGAAACAAATTGTTTGTATTTCCTCACATCGGATTTTATCCAGCTCAAAACTATGGTTGAATCAGTCCAAAAGAAAGTTTGATCAATATGGATATCCAAACAGTCTTTCACATATTTTGCTAGTTTGCTTCCCATTACAGCTGCCTGTAACTCTAACTTGGGAATGGTAATATTTTTCAAAGGTGACACGCGACATTTTGAAGTAACAAACGAAACGTCTGTACCAGATTCACTGTCAATTCTTAAATATATCACAGTGGCATAGGCTTTTTCACTTGCATCACAAAACGTATGGAGTTGAATTGATTTTGCTTTAGGTATATTTGGAGAATAACATCTGGGTATCATGAAGTTAGATATATATTTCAAGTCGTCTAACCAAATTTTCCTAATTTTATATATATTCAAAGGAATTTTGTCATCCCATCCAGTTTTATATCGCCAAAGATCCTGTAATAATATTCTTCCCCCCATAATCAAATTATTGAGAAAACCCAGGGGATCAAAAATTGTCATTATCATTCTGAGGACTTGTCTTTTTGTCGGAACTCCTTCACTATCTATAATCATTTTTGAAATTTTATCAGAATTTAGTCGAAAAATGAATGTGTCATTTTCTGGATCCCATTGTATACCCAGTACGCGTTCGGTTGGGAGTTGTGAATTGATGGAAGATAATTCCTTCAAGTTTTTTGAAACAAGATCATTTGGAAGTTTCATCATCACCGTTTTAGAGTTACAGAGCCAACTACAAATTTCAAATCCTCCCTTCCTGTGAACTTCGATAACTTGTTGAATCATTTCGAATGCCTTTTCTTCACTATCACAACTGTCCAAATAGTCGTCCACGTAATGCTTATTCAAGATAGCATTGCAGGCTGCTGGATATTCCTTCTCAAATTCACGAGCATTAACATTTTTAACATATTGAGCTAAACAGGGAGAACAATTTGCCCCAAATGTCATAACTTGCATTTCTAACACATTAGGTTCAATAGTTCTATCATATCCCCTCCATAGTATCCTTTGAGATGTCCTATCTTCCTTCCTCACGAGGACTTGATGGAACATCTCACGGATATCCCCACAGAAAGCAATCTTGTGTTGTCTAAATGTCCATAATACTTTGAGTAATGGTGTCAAAAGGTCAGGTCCTTGAAAAAGCATGTCATTCAAACTCAAACCGTGGGATTTTGCTGCCGCATCGAAGACAAGTCTCAATTTCCCAGGTTTGTTAGGATTGAAAACCGCAAAATGAGGTAAATACCAAGTCCTGTTAGTTTCTTGTGCAGCTTGTTCATTAGTCAGTTGTCGTAAATAACCCTTTTGTAAATATTCCTCAATTTTTTCAAATAAGCTACCCCAAAATCTGGATTTCTGTCCATTTTTCTTTCCTGACACTTCAATCGTGTCAGGGCCATACTTTTGCTCTCTGGGACAATGATATCCAGATTTTTCCACAAAAGACCCGTTTCGAATCGTATACCTCGTCTTTTCGTTACTTTCTCAATGAATTTAAGAACCGACTCGTCTTCATTCGTATTCATTTGTCCATGTCGAAGTCCTGATTCATCTAGTATGAAAGAATCTTTGACGAGCAAATGGAGTGAGTCATTATCATAATTGCGTTCACAAATATGGAAGTTGTATATTTTTTCAACCCTGTCTTTAACCAGTTGTCCGTTTATTACCCATCCTAATTTTGTTTGTGTGGCTTTGGGTCCATACCTTGATTCCTCTACGTAATTTCGTGGCATTGTCAAGTCGTAATTGTCAGTACCAATCAATAACTTGGGTGATTTATCAAAGAAAGATTTTATTGGAATATTTTTCAAATAAGGCCATTCGTACCGAACCATATTCATGTCTAACGACTGTCGTGGAAGTTCCAAGTATTTGACAGTTCTTACATCTTTCAAAATATACGTTTTTGAATTCTGGAAATTTCCTTTTATTTTCAAACGAACTCTTTTGGAATTTTCGTCAGTCTGAATTTGATTATTTGTCCACTGCATACAAAAGGGTTCAACAGTGCCCTCTAAACCGAGTTTTTCAGCGATTTCATCATCTAAAAGTGTCACAGTTGATCCCTCGTCAAGAAGAGCAAAAATTTCAATTTCACCTTGGGGACCTGTCAGTACTACAGGAATTGTTCTCAAATGTATAGAAGAATTTCTCACCTGATGGATATTGGATGAATGTCCGAGATTACCATCACTTACTTTTCGATGCTGAATATCTTCAATCTGATGTCTTTCGTCCCTCCCTTGTACCAATGGATCTTTGTGTAACAATCGACTATGTCTCAGCTTGCAACCATTTACCTCACATGTTCTCTTGGAGAAGCATTGATTCATTCGATGATTAGTCTTGAGACACGATATACAAAGCTTATTATCAGTGACGAAAAGCCAACAATCGTCTGCATTCATTTCCTGAAACTTGGAACATTTTTCTAAGTGATGTTTACCTCGAGAACAACATTTACAATTTTCCAGAAAAAAATATTTTCCCTTCTCTTCCCTACGTTTGCTCTCATTAGCAACTAAAACGCAATCTGATCATTTTTGTGGTTTATGGTCTGAACGAATATCTGGTGTATAAAGTAAACTAGCAGCCTTACCCATGTCTTTGAGCCAGCTGGAAAATTCTAGTAATGTAACAGACCCTAATTTCACAGCATGAAATGACCATTGCTGCTTCAAATTTATTGTCAAGTTTGAAGTAACATAGGGTTGTTCAAGTAAATCTAAATGTTCGATAGCAACAACTAAATTATTCAGAGAATTTGCGTACCTGACTATACTTTCTGGCTTGTGATCCTTAAGTGCAGGAATCAACCTAACTTGGGCAATCAATTTTTTTATAATGAACTCCGGTCTACCATATAAGTTTTGTAGTGTTTCTAGTATCTCTGGAACGTTCCTGTAGGATATCAGAAGCATCTTGACCGCTTCTATAGCCTCTCCCTTGAGACACTTCCTTAGTCGTATGAGATTTTCACTGTCAGAATAATGGCACAACTCAGATGTCCCGTGATATTCATTTATGAACACCAACCACTCCGCTGGATTACCGTCGAAAAATGGCAACTTCCTGTCGAACGATAATTTTCTCGAACACACTCGACTGTCATATGGATCTCTTTCGTTTACTGAATGATTCGTTCTGATTATGTCGTCAATTTTCAAATCATCTGGTATATATTCACTTTTTTCAGGTGTAACAGTTTTTATCCAATTATCTCTTTTCCTTTTTTTTCAAGTTCCAGTTTCTTTAGAATGAGCCTTTCTTTGATTTCAGCAATCTCTTTTTCCGCTTCCAGCTCAATTTCTAGTTTCTTTCTTTCGTTAATGCTTGCTAGCGACGTCCTGGATTTCGTAGACTTCGAACATGTCATGGAATGGTTCGCGGCAAGAGTTACTCTTTTGCTGGTACCTGCTACTGTCACCTCTTGTGTTCCTGTCACGTCATGTTTTCCATTAGAGTCACATCTTTGATCATTATGAATTGTTTCTTCAGCGACTTTTGCTTGTCTATGGGATCTTACAAAAATGTAAATTTTCCTTTCCAATGTGTTTCGGCAGATTTGTTAGATCCTTATCCTAGGTCAAAAAATGGTAACCAATATGTTTTGGTTGTCGTAGACTGGTTCACCAAATATGTCTTAGTTCATCCAATGTCTAAAGCTATCTCAAGAAATATCGTAAAATTCATTGAAAATAGTGTATTTCTGATCTATGGTGTGCCTCAAATTTTTATTGTGGACAATGGAAGCCAATTTGTTAGCAAATAATTTCAAAAGTTAATGACAGATTATCGAGTTCAAAAGATTTGGTATAATGCCAAATATCACCCTCAAGTTAATTTTGCTGAGAGCTAATGAGGTGATAGTCACATCCATTCGCTGTTATATTCATGATAATCATAAAACATGGGATTCCTCTATCTATAAAGTTGCTCAAGCTATCAGATTAGCAAAACATGAGGTTACTGAATATTCTCCAGCTTTCTTAAATTTTGCTAGAAACATTCCGGTCACAGGAGATTTTTATGGCAAAATTTCAGAAAATGAAAATATCATTCTTACTATCACTGAGAAATCACAGCGGATCGATGATATTCAAGAACTTCCAAAATTGTTTGTTGATGTTCGTAAAAAGTTACATCGAGCTTATATTCGGAATGCTCGTCAGTATAACTTGAGAAAACGAGAGCTGAAATTCCATGTCGGTGACAGACTTTGGAAAGAAAATGTAACTCTTTCTTCAGCTCCGAATAACTTTTCCGCAAAATTGGCTCCCAAATTTATACCTTGCATTGTTTCTAAGGTTATCTCTAACTTGGTTTACGGGCATAAAGACATGGATGGCAAAGACTTAGGACGTTGTCATGTTAAGGATCTCAAATCCGCTTTTGTTGATAACGATTCAAATTTATCTGATGAATAATATTTTAGTGCTGGGTCCGAGGGTTCAGGCGACTAAATATTTTTCTCTTAACTTCTCGAGAGAGGGCATATTCCTTCTTTATTTTTCCTTTTTCTTATCTCATCCTATCTATTCTTAGGGCTCTGTGAGAGGGGCCTTAGAATTTCCTCACCATGGCATTTACCAGATGTTGAGTAAAAGTCTCAAAACTGGCCACTGACAAGACACATTCCATCTTGTGATTTCTATCCTTAGGGCTCTGTAAGAGGGGCTTAAGGATTTTTTCTGTATCTTTTCGGTTTAGTACTCGTCTACTATTTAGTTGAGTATCCTTTGGTTATTTGAGAGATATATCTATACACCTTATTACCTTGCCTTTTTCCTAATATTTGCAGTAACTTATCGTTCAGTTGTCAAAGTCAACTTTTGAGGAGAAAGTGTATATGTTGATGTAGAACGTAGCAAAAAGGGTCGACTAAGGTTGTACTTTGAGAAAGTGTTTATCTTTTGGTAATTCCTGATGGAAACTCTGTACTTCCAAAAAGGAACCTTGTCAGCACCTTATGTGAGAGATTGATTTTAAATCATTTTTGCTGGTTTTTTGTAGTTTTTTCAATTTGAATTTATACAAAATTACTTTGTCTTTCATGAAATCTGATTACAGACTGCATCAATGTATTTCACTTGTCATTTCCTTTTCGTTTCTTATCTTTATTAGAAAATTGGATCTTAAACTGGAAATGATGTATTTCATTTCGTTTGAGATAGCCTAATAATGTCTTATCATATCGTTGCCATATTAGACAGTTGGATCTTTGACTGGGGATGATGTATTTCATTTCGTTGAAGATTGTCTAATGATATCGGTTCGTATCTTACCGTATTGAACATTTGTATCTTTAACTGGAAGTGATGTATTTCACTTCGTTTGAGATTGTTTAATAACTTTCCAGTGGAACATAAGATTTCTTGATAATACCTCCTTTTTAGGTAATGAGTTTTCATGTTTCACAATTTTGGCAACATATAGTGGTTACTGTAATATCGAGCTAGGGTGCTAATTCCCATTTGTTGGTTGAGTTTGAATCTCTCTATGCTTATCTTATCTTATCTTATTTATCTCATCTTATTTATCTTATCTTATTTATCTTATCTTATCTTATTTATCTTATCTTATATTATTTATCTTATCTTATTTATCTTATCTTATTTATCTTATCTTATTTATCTTATCTTATTTATCTTATCTTATTTATCTTATCTTATTTATCTTATCTTATTTATCTTATCTTATTTATCTTATCTTATTCATCTTATCTTATTCATCTTATCTTATTTATCTTATCTTATTTATCTTATCTTATTTATCTTATCTTATTTATCTTATCTTATTTATCTTATCTTATTTATCTTATCTCATTTATCTTATCTTATTTATCTTATCTTATTTACTGTCTCTTTCCCTTGGCTAATTTATAATTGAGTTAGCGCAACCTCAACATTTTGAAGGGACTTGCTTTTGTTAGGTGCGTGCATAGTTCGGTCTGGCTGTTGAATTTTTTTCGACAGGATCTTTCGAAGGGAAGGTATTGGGGGGTTGTATTTGGTTACTCGTGAGTCTACGGGTGATCATGACTTCAGGTCTTAAAAGTGACGGCTGGATGCAACTACTGTGCCGACCTCAGCTCGACTGGTCTGCACAGGACATGCTCGCAGTGGCAAAAACGGGAACATTCCCGTCCCTTTTTGATATTTTGTATCGTGAACCATAAGTTCATTTTTAGTTTGATGACGCTGTAGTTACTCCAGTTGTAAGTGACAACTGGTAAAACCAAACAAAATTGGTTATATTTCGTGTTGGTTTCACCAAGGTTTGTGCTGAATGGGGCCTTCCTTGTCCTGATTCGGTGGGATCGGTGGTTGTTTCAAGTAATCTGGGGACGAGTGGTTATGAGTGTTCCTCAACGGCGCAGCACCTAATACCTTGCAGCGACGAGGACACTTTGGCTGGATTGTTTGGGAGGACTCCAGTTACACAGTTTCTGGGCCTGGATGTCGTCATTCATCGCAACTATTTTTTCCCTTCGTTCATTTAGTCTGTTGTGAAAACAGATAATTGAAGTTTTAGCTTGGTAAATGCTACTATTTACTCATTTGAATTTTTTCAAATGTATCTTTTCCTTCACTCATTTAGTTTGCTAGGAGGGCAACGAGTAGAAGCTTTAGCTTTCTAGAATGCTATAATTTACAAATATTTTGTTTGATTTGAATACTTTTCAACCTTTCGCCTGTCAGTATACAGGGCTGTTGGAAGTTAGGGTTGGTTTTGAACTCATTTGATAACATGCCTATTTAATTTTTTTCTGTTTACAACCTTCACTTAATTCTTATAGAGTCAGTGTGCCAGGGAATTTAAAGCGTTTCAGATTTTTTTTTGATAGTACTTTCAGCTTACTTTAAATACCTGGTTTCGCTTGGTAAAGGATAGAAATTTGTAAACTGCTAGGTTTCCAAATTTTACACCGGTTGTTGTGTGTGTAACGAATTTTCGTAACTTCCTCATACATAACCAATTTCTCAATGTTTCCGGTTATCCTTACGGTCGTACGGGTGAAATGTGCCTCTCATTATCGGCTTTGAATACGTGACCAGGACATCGTGTCGATCGAGTTTGTTTTCGTGGCTAGTGAGCGCTTGGTTTTTCCAAGTGTTTTTGAATAGAGAAAAAACCGATGATGAAAAAAACAGACGAACAATGATTTCGTCGAACCCAAAGGATATTCGGCCTCTTTCTCGAATTGAACGCCGAGATAGGAAGGTGCGCGGGGTGGATTGATTCTGGTATGTACGATTTATAAATTGAATAAGTATCACTGTTGGAATTTGGTGATAATATTATCATCTTTATCTTGCAATTAATGTTGTAGTTGATTATCATTTTCGCTTTTCATATGCTTGTAATATTAAAATTTTCGGAAATACCGCATGGTCATTTTGAAGATTGAGTATAAATTGATACTGTGAGATTTCATCACCTTTGGGAATTATCAGTGAATTTCCGATTGAATTTGTTCATATTATTTTATATCCAACATATCGATATATGATAACCCCTTTGGCTAGTTTCTGTCAAGGTTGATTTGTGTTTTCGATTTGAGTAAAGAAAAAACAAAAAAAAATATATTTCGGCCATGTTGGCAAAGCATTTCTAGCACATGTTGTGGCTGACGTAACATTTGTTCCGAACATTGGGAACTGATTTTTTCTTGGAAATCAGTTCTACGCTTTTTCATTTTTTAGGTACCAGGTAAACATGCGCACCTCACACGACCAGTGGATTGTTCCAAGGATTCCGAGTGAAGGGTGTATTCGACTATTCTGGGACAGTTTATGGGTAACTGATAGGACAGCTCTCCGGTAAGCAATTTCTTTGTTTCCATAACTACATGTTTATGAGATTGATTTTCTTTTCTCTTGAGAGAAATTGCTTCTGGAAGTATTGTACCTCTGGCTAACTGGTCTCAGAACACTCGATTTAATATATGCCTCAAGCATAATTTGATTTCCGTTCAATAAGTTCCTTATATCCATTTACTTCATTCAATTCGCAGTGTGGGTTATTTGATTTTTTGATCGTTGCAGAGTCAATTCATTTCAGTTATTACCTTGTCGCCAAGAGCAGGAGATTCATTCAAATTTTTGAGTAAACCTTGCTCATTGATTTGAAAAGGAATTAAGCCGCCCTATTTCAAAATTATCTTTATCTAAGAGAGTTGTGCTCACTGAAAGACGTGAGGTCCCTCTCTTCAGTTTATCTTTGGAAATTCTTCGATAAAAAGAATTATTTAACTTTATTTTCATCTGAGAGAGTCGTGCTCACTGAAAGACGAGTGCTCTCTCTTCTTGTCTCAGCTGAAGAGTATACTTTTGCTCTGACTCATATCTTGGTTCATTAACCCTTTTTTTTGTAGCTTACTGAGTATTTTGGTTATAACGCTTTATTTTCCTATGGTAATTGCTTCAAAATACTATATTTTTTTTCTCTGGCAACCTTTAGATAATTTTTTATTGAACATATTAGATTTTTCCTCTGGCAATTTTATAGTATTTTTTGCTTTAAAAATACTATATATTTTTTCTCTGGTGAAATTTCAAGGAAATTTTTATATTTCTTCTGGAATATCTTTCCTCATTAAATTTTTTTACCCTTCTGGTACATAGAATCACCTTATCAAAACTTACTTGTTTCAAAATTCAACTGAATTTGAACATAACGTTTAGGGTGAGGTTTGTTTTGTTTGGTTTTAAATTTTGTTCATAGTTAATATAATTTTAACTCATCAAAATTAACTTGGAAATTTAAATCCAGAATAGCAGATTTGATTGCTATTATCTTTGTTCTTCTACTGTAACCTTCCAGTCTTCCATATAGACTGAGATTTTTATTGTATGCTATCATTTGCATCTATCTTTTGACTCTAGATTAGAATTTGAATCATAAAACTTGAGGTTCAAAGGATATCCTTCGTTCTCCCCTTTTTGTACACATTTTGATTCCTATCATCTTCTTTGCATGATATATACCACGGAGTGAAGCCATTACCGCAGACAGAAGGACTGGTACCCTGGGAGGTCATACAGCACATCCAATTCAGCACTGGTCCGTGAAGGTCAACCAAATTCACGCTCATAAGAGGGTCTGAAACCAAATAGAGAACCACCCACGACCAGATTCGTCTCAACGCTGAAACCACTTCATCATAGTACCGCTGAGACCAGCTTCGTAGAAACCAGCCTTCATCCCCCTTCCTTGGGGACCTCCGAAGGTATATCAGTATCACCAACGACTAGAGGAATCACTATCGTGTAAGTGTTCAGAGATTTGATCAGATTCAAGAATATTTGTTTTTTCATGTAATTTTTCAATTTCTTCACCGAAGTTCTATACCTTCCAGTATAATTGTTAACATTTTTTTTTTTTATAACCTTGTCCAGTCAATTTACAATCAGTCTGGAATAAATTTGTTAGTTGATTTCTTGTACATTTATTTGTCTTCCCATACAAGCTTAGGTGACATTTATTCAATTTTTTACCTTTGGCTTTTGTCTTTAGCAAGCCCGGCGCCCAACTCTTGAACTAGTCAAGTTAATTAATGTATAATTTTTAGTGGCCCAATTTGATAAACTAGGAAAAGTCATTAATTGAACTTACTCACGGCCTAACCGTACCCATCTAAGCACCTATCGGAAAAGTGATTCCACCTTCTCAAATTTGAATCATATAATTTCAAATCTGGGGTTCAAAAATAAAGGGTGTTGCAACCTGAGAATCCCACATGTTCTCCGCATCATGGTTTTGAAGTCGAATCGCACCTGTTGTTGTCTTCGACCGAACGTATCGTGCATTCGAACATATCTGCGTTTCTCATATTATTAACAGTGGAATACTAGTGGGCACGCATTGCTTGTATTTGAATTTTCTTTGCATCAGTGCAGTCCCTACATTTTGTGAAAATGATTTATCAAAGCCCAAAATTTTGTCGAAAATTTCAAATTCAAAGGTGCTTCTCAATTAACCTTTTCCTGAGAATAGTGTGGCAAATTGGACGAGACAGCACTTGTGGTAGGGACTGAAGAATGTGGTTGGTTGATGACAAATACAACTTCCAATTTTACGAAATTGTACAATAAATATACCCGATACAAATTTGCAATAGCCTGATGACTTTTGTGGAATGTCAATAATAATTTATTTTCAGTCTGTCTATCTGATCTTTTCTCCCGGCAACTGTCACTGCTGGTTTCTTTATACGACACTCGAAACAATCTGGCGAGCTGTTGCCAAAAAGTACAATACCGAACATACTGGCTGGCCTTGAAAGTATCACTTTCAAAGAAATATAGAATAAATTGCATCAGGTCTAGAGAACAAGTTTTACAATAACTATACTTAATACTAATAAGGGGTAGTATTTGGACATTTAAATATCAACAAAGAAGTGAGTTAAAAAAAACGCAACTAAACGAAGGTAAAGTGTCAGTTCACTTTGGGAAAATGCTAATGTTAGTGATAGCTCGTTTTACGATACCGTTTTGGTGAGAATATTCACAACACGCACAAAATTGTCTGATATACAAAGTAATTCTTCCCAAGGTCCATTGTTGGGTAACGTTTTGTCATCCTCGAAGGAGTACTTGTTTTTCCTGTTAGGGTCCTGGACTCCTTCTTGAATCCACATTTGCTTCTTTGATGTAAATTGTGAAGATAATCATTTTCCATGTAGTCCAGAAACTTTAAAGTAATTTTGTAAATGTTGAAATCGGGTTAGGTGGTTAAAAGGGTACCATCGATGCTGAGTTGAGGAGGCGTTCAATGGCTGTCCGATGATGAAATGTCCTGGAGTGATCGCCTCGAGGTCATTGGGATCAGAGGATAAGAGAACGAGGGACGCGAGTTTAGAGTAGCCTCGACCTGAGTTAATATTGTCATAAATCCTCAAAGGTATAAGGATCGGTAGAAAAAATACGTTTCAGATGATATTTTAGAGATTTTACGGCGGTTTCCGATAACCCCCAAAATGGGGGGAACGAGCCGGTATAAAGTGCCATTGCATTTGGCTATTACTGAAATAATCTTGTAATGGCTTGCTAGACAAAATGTCGTAAATTTCCTTGAATGATTGTGGGCTCCAATGAAATTGGATCCATTATCTGAATAGAGATTAGTACACATTCCTCGCCTAGACACAAATCGCCTGAATGCTGCCACAAACGCTTCTGTGGTTAATTCACTTGCAAGTTCAATGTGAACTGCCTTTGTAGATAGGCAAACGAAAAAAACATGCGTAGCATTTTAGAATTTTCGGTTCCAAATTTTCCGTCCTTAGGAAAATGGTCCAGCATAGTCAAGACCGCAATTGGAAAAACGCGAGAAGGGTTTACTCGCGGACAGGAAGATTGCCCATTTGATTAAATAGTTTTGGTGGATCAGCCTAAAGCAGGGTATGCATTGTCGGAGATATAACGTACCGCTTCAGACCGTTCAATGGCCAGAACCTTCTTCTGATAAAGAAAAGGGTTGTTGACAGCCAGAATGAAAATTGAGCTCATGAATATGACGTACTAATAAAATCGTAAAGGGATGTTTTTTTTGGGAATAAGGATAGGATGCTTGGTATCTTGGCTACGTTTGCATGTTCTAATCTGTCGCCTACTCGATTATGCCATCGGTGTCAAGAGATAAGGATTTAGGGACTTCAAATAACTACTGAATTTAACTGACCTTTTGGAGGCTAAACTCCTAAATCATCGGCAAAGCACTGAGAGCTTGAATAAGTTTAACCAAAACATTTTCCGTGTTTTGCCATTCAGAAAGAGTGATATTTAAGGAAGTCATGTCGAAATTTTGTTTAAGTCTGGCCTTTAGTGAAACCTCAAACAATAAGCCATGACTCGTATTAGTTTGAGTAACTAGAAAATTTTTCAAAGATGTTATCATTATCTGATATAAGCAAACAAGTATGATTTTGATTGAATTCATCAAGGTCTGAAGGTGCTTGAGTAATTAGAAATGTGGGCAGTTTTGAGGCCATTTGTCTTGAGTTTCAGATAAAAACTTATGGTCCGTGCCACCACACATGGAAGCACTTTCAAGATCAGTGGATCAATTCCTCTGGAGATTATGTCAGCAGGATTATTTTTGAAGATACATGATACCAAGTGTTTGGTAGAGATAGTTTGAATTTCTGAAATCCTATTATAAACGAAAGTTTCCATGTCCGTGGTTCAGCACTTAGCCATGATAATACAATACTCGAATCAGTCCAGTAATGAACTGCTTGAAATTGAGGTTCAAGGACCTCGATTACCTTTTTACAAGTTTGGATAAGAGAAGGGCACCTGACAATTCCAATCTGGGAAGGGATATATCCTTGAGAGGGCAACGTGATTTGCATAAGAGACTGATTTGAAATATCACCATTATGATTTTGCAGGATCTTAGGTATGCACATGCTTCATACGCTTGAATTGAGGAATCACAAAATCCGTGTAATTGTAAATTTAGGATTTCTTAAAATGACATGTCGAGGATTTTCAAAATGTTGGAATTTTGGAGTTGGTTACAAAAATGAATCCAGGATTTGAAGTTTGTTGGAATAGGGTCATCCTAATTGAGGTTGGCTAGCCACAGTGCTGGATGATAATTTTGCCTGAATTATTATAGACCAAGGAGGCCTAGAGGGTCAAAAATTTGGCAAATGGCCGAGAGAATGTCTCTAGTGACAGGTGTGGAGCACTGAGGACACTTGTGAATTATAGATAAAACAGTCAGATTTGAATCCAAGAAATACCCAATGTCTTTGTACTTTGAGAGCTGTTCACAAGATGTTTGATGGAATTATCATTAGTACTGCAAATATCGGCTAGACAGTAGGTTCGTTGGAACTTTCGCAATTGAAATCCTGAGGCTTTAAGCAAAGTGACTAAATTTTTTCTCATCAAAATTAGGTTTTCTACAGTGTCTGCGCCTGTGATATCATCAACATAAAAATCATTGCAGATAATGTTAGATTCGAGAGGAAAAGTGAGTTGATTATCTAAAGCGATTTGTTTCAGACAACGTGTGGATAGAAAACTTGCAGAAGCAGTTCCATAAGTGATTGTGTCTAATTCAAAATGGGAGAGCTCTTTATTGGGATACTTCTCGCCATACGATACGTTGAAGACTACGTTGCGTATGTTGAATGTTAACCTGGCGATACATCATAGCAATGTCACCAGTTAAGACGAAGTTATGTTGTCTGAAACGTAATATTATGGTCAACAGATCATTTTGAATGGTCGGTCCAACCTTGAGGACATCGTTTAAGGAGAGGCCTGAAGAGGTTTTAGCGGAACCATCAAAGACTACTCCCAGTTTGGTTGTAGTACTATCATGTTTTTCTACGGAATGATGTGGTAAATAATAAATGGGATATTGACTTTGATAATAGCGATCAATTTTAGTCATATGACCGAGACTTTCATATTGTGACATAAAATCAGAATATTGGGTTTTAAGTTGAGGGTTTTTATTCAGCTTTCTTTCAATCGCGTGAAATCGGCAAATGGCTGTTTCTTCTGAGTCACCCAGTTTGACATTACTGTCTTTCAAAGGGTAAACTCACTATGAATCTACCAGTGTTGTCTCTACTGCATGTTTCAGAGAAGTGAGATTGCACTCAACTTCTTCCTTAGTAAGAATTTTTTTACTTGCATAGTTTTCTCTAATCTGCCAAAAGTCTTGTAACTGGATTTGTATTGAATTAGTTGTGGATAATAAACAAGATCGTTGATGATAATGGAAGACTGTGATAAAGATCCGGATATTACCAGCCTAGCTTTTTGTGAAGATTGGTTGATTTTTGCCCAATCAATCGTCCATGCCAGAAGTAAGTTCAAAGAATATACCCGCACCCAAGAGCATGTCAATTTCTAGAGGGAATATTGAAGTTTGGTCGGCAAGCGAAATACTGTCTGGAATCTTGAGATTGGTTGAATGTATTTTGTTGCGGCGTTAACCCGGTAATCTTGTCAATTATTAGATATGACAATTCAAACATGTAATTATTACATAAAGATTGGGCTTTAATTGAAGTACGTCTCTGAAATATTGACGAGATTTTGATTTAATCCGAAATGGTAATTGATAGGATGGAGTTCAATTCTCAATTTATTGAATAGTTTTCTAGTAATGAAATTGGACTGAGAGCTGTCCAACAATGCTCTGCATTTTATAGTTTACCGTTTCTGTCGAAAACATTAACACGGTGAACTGATTTGAGATGCCATGCATGAGTACACAAATTTTCGAATTATCAGGTGGGTGGAGCTAGATGATCTGACATTTGATTCTTGATGAGTTTGAGAATCTTGTGATTTTTACAGGTTACTTGGCTGTGTTTTCGAATTTTGTTTGTATCATTTGTGTTCAAGTGCAAAACTATGATGTCTCTTTGGCAAGAGCGACAAGAATACTAGGACCTACAATCATGATTTGAATGCCCAGGTCTTAGGACAGTTAGAGCATAGTCTGAAGCGCCTAATTTCAGCAAGTCTTTTTCTATGGGAATGTTTACGAAATGATTTGCAATGAGTAGATAAAATGGATTGACCACATAATGGACATATATTATTGTTAGTTGATAAATGAGCGTGAGAGCGATTATCAAAAGATTTCATTGAGTTGCATATTTTGTTGAAGTATTAGCTTTGGTGCCTAACGATTCCAAGAGAGGACAACGTTGACTTAGAAATGTTATGTAGTCACCTATTTTTGATTATTGTTTGTTTTAGTGAATATCACTCCTTCCGAATTGAAGAGTCCAATCTTAGAATTGAGTAGGAAGGAATAGTATCCCATTCATCAACCTTCTCACCTAAGCTTCTTAACGATCTGAAATGTTTCTGAAATTCATCCAGAAATTTTCAAAAGTATATGATTCTTTAGGAATAACTGATAAATCAAAGATAGCTTTCATATGAGAGTAATTATAGCCTTTTGTTTTGATAACGCCCTCAGTAGGTCCCAAGCAATCTTATAAATTGGCACTGTAGCTACTTTAATGAGGAAATTGTTTGAGATGCTCTGTCCTTGAGGGCACCTTGTAAATGGAAGAATTTTTGTACATTGGTCAGCATTGTATTTGATTTAATCAGAGAATCAAAAGTTTCTTGAATTGCGTCCATTTGTCATAGCTACCATTAAATACAGGTAATTTTATATCAGGTAACTTTACATTCATAAGAGGGAATTAATTTGATACTCCACTGGTTGTGGATTGCAAACTGAACGTGGCAGCTTGTGCGGCCGTTGGCTTAATTCTGTTTTTGCTAGAGCTACCACAGAAAAATATTTACTTTCGAATCATCTCGCTTCAGCCTGGTGCCTATCAACATTGTCAGGTTCCAGGTTTTCAATTTCAGTTTGCAATTATATTATTAAATTTCCGAAAGAAGTGATGTAATAGCATTCAAGGGGTGTCTAGTTCGATCAAAATTCCCTTGAGTTAATGGAGAACTGGCGATTTTCAAATGTGTTCCAAATCTAGTCACTGAACCTTTTTTACTGGCTCATTGTCGACAAGCATCTTTTGTCTACGGTTTCTGCATTCTGTGATGTAATTTCAATAAAAAGAAAAGAAAGAAAAGAAAAAAAAAGAGAAAATCTTTGATATGGGTGCCGATTTGTTTTGCTTAATGAAATACACTATATATTTCTATTTCCATTTGAAAAAATTAGTACAGCAAAAATGCAAATTTCATTTTTATGGCTGAACTCAATATCATGTGGTATAATATAAATATTATTGTTGTTAAGGGAAAACGTAAAATATCTACGAATTTTTAAAATTCCTTTGTTTTTATAATAACGAAACAAGTCCAAACAACTCTAAACTTGTGAAACAAAGGTTTGGGTTTGGATAGTTGGTTTATTTGGAAATAGGGGAAATTGAAAAAAGAAAGGACTGAATTTTACCCTTGAGCTGCAACCTGCGTTGGCGGCTTCAAAACGAAGTTTTTCTGAACGGGATGATAAGCAGTTCGCAATATCGTAGCGTCGTCGGGGTTGGGAAAAACAATTATATCCGGCCTGGGAAAGGGCCATGAAGAATGTGGTTGGTTTAATAAATATACCCGGGTACAAATTTGAACAGCCTGATGACCCTTTTTTGGAATGTCAATAATAATTTATTTTCAGTCTCACCCTCTGACTTTTCTCCCGGCAACTGTCACTGCTTTTCTTATACGACACTCGAAACAACTTACATTGGGTGCCAAAAGTACAATACCGAACAGGACAAAAAATCAAACCTTCTAGTGTCATTTAGTGTTATTTAAGTGATACAGTTGAATTATTTAAATTAATCAAGTAAACATTGTCGTTCTGCGAACTGTACTTCGGATCATCGATATCCAGAGAAAATCCTTTTTTATCCCCATTCAAAAACCCACTTTGTCAAATTTTGATCCAGCCTAAGGAGAGTGGATTCAACAAAAAAAAAAAAAATTTAATATTCATGTTTGTTAAAAACATTTTATTGGGTAAAGTTCAACTGAAAAAAAATCCATCCAGTTTCTGCAAAGATCAGTAAGGTAGGTAAATATGAAATAATTAAGAAAAATAACCTAACCTAGCCCTTTTATCGGTTATTAAATCATATTCCGTAATGTATCAAATTTTTTTTCAATTACCAAATTTTTTTAACTCATTTTCCATTCTGAAATCAATTCAAAATTTATAATTATTTAAAACCGGGAACCCCCAGAGTTCAAAAATCCCCACGCATAATAACTGAATTTGCGTACGACCGTCAAATCAAAATTTTTCCGGGAAATTTTAGATTTCGACCAAGCCAGCCACCGTTTAGTTGCAAACATTTTTTCGTTAAAATTTACAAATTTCAGTTTGCCCTAGAACGTCAGTCTCTGTCAAAAACTTTTTTTGGTTTTTTTTTTTACGTTTTTTTAAAAATGAGTTAGTAGTTTGCCTTGACTACAGCGCAAGTAGTGGGGAATTTTCCACTTGAGGAAAAAGGCTCATTAAAATTCCATTTGCCCTTTTCTCTTGAGTCCCTTTTCCCAAAAAATTAGCGCAATTGTAATTGTTTCAAAAAACATTGATAGACAATACAATCCTTACAACCCAAAACATAAAGTCAACTATATATTCAATGTGATGTTTCAGTAAAAATTTAAAGGCAAATGATAATAACAATATTTGTTCAACATATAAAGGGAAGACAGATGAAATTATAGTTGACATATCGAAGAACCAGGGGGGTTTGAACGGGCAATAACGGGGCAAAGTCCAACAGAAGCGCTAGGAGAAAGTTTTTGAGTGCCATTTTTTTAATTTTTTATGAGTCTTACGACAGTACAGCCTGACCTGCGCGGATTTTGTGAGGATTATCATATCATTTTAACATTTTCCAACAGCACTGCAAAATAAGAGGAAATAAATAGCCATAACATTATTGAAAGAGAAGAAGAGTTCATAATGATGACCGTAAATAATTTGAAAAAAATTAACAATAATGTCGTTTGGGTTAATGCCGTTTTTTTTATTATTATGTTTTTGATAAGTGTTTTGATAAATGCGTTTGACATCTACTAGTTCTGATTTTAGCTACCAGTTTGGATATAACGAGGTTCGTTTGTTTTCACTTTAAAATCAAAAACCAAAACAGCCTGGAAGGAAAAATTTTTTTAGATTCTTCTACCACACAATCTTTTAATTATTCCACATTAATCAAATGTTCATTGCATCCGGCAATTGCGTTCCCTCACACAATTTTGCCGAATTCTACAAAAAAACAATACGTTTCAACTTTTATTTTTTTTCAGATTTTTAACTACTGTAAATTTTTTATATATTTCTACACCGCCATTTTTACGGATAAATATATATATCCGTGAATGGCGAGTGTAGAATGCCATTTACTTGACTTAAAACAAAATGTGATCTTTTGAAACCCAACGCATTTGTATTTTCCACATCTAAGAAACCTTTTCCTGAATTAAAATTTCATTTATCACAACAAAATCGAATAATAGAAATGATGTTTCCAAATCAATAAGAATTGATTGTACTACTTTTCTTCGGTTTGAATATGAGAATATTATATTTATCTTTTGTATTGACTGTTACTAATTGTTTTAAATGTTCATGTGAATCATTGATTTAAAATAATTTCGGATTTATAAAAAAAATGGCTCACTTTTTTCCCTGAGAGAACTGGGTTTTGCACTTTGTCGATGTACCATTATTTCTTCTTCGTCACAATTGTCATTTTTTAACATTAAAAAATACCCTTTTCCCAACTTTTGTTACATCTTTGAAAATGTACGAGATATCATTCTGAAATCTCATCAAAATAGCAAGCAAAATACATTCTACTTTCCCCTCACTCACTCGTGGAAATTACCAAAGAGCCGAATTACCGAATGGGGATGAAGACAACTCTTGGCCTTTTTGGTTTCTTTCAGGGTACTGGAGAGGATGTGATTCCGAGCGTTCTACGAGATCAGGGTGCTGAACAAACGATAGGGGCCCTCAAGATGAACCTCCAGCACTGTTAGGGTAGCCACGATAATACTTGCAGTTGCGTAGGGACCTCGAAGTAGCCCTCCACCGGAACCATGAATATGAATGAGGAGGAGGAGGAACAAGTGGAGAGCTGTTGGATAGCAGATCAACTGATATCTCCCGGACCTGTTCTATTAACAGGTGAAATACAATGGGCTAAAAGGCTCAAGTATCATAGGAGGCCACGGCTATATGAACCTGACTCTGGAACTCCTACACTACCGCGAGGTGTACATAAAGGATTTCATCCTCCTTAAAAAAAAAGGTCGCACCACAACATTTTATGTTCTGATAAAATCAGAAACAGTATAACAGAAAGCGGAAAATATCAGGATATGATATTTTCAAAGATTTTCAATGCCATTTTGCTTCTGATATTCCTTATCAACTCTTTGTGAATCTCGACCCTATATGATTTTTATCTATTTCTCAATATTTTTTCGATTGTTGTGTCATATGGTGGTCACTGTATTTCCGATAATTTCTCTTCCTATTGGATAAGAGAGAAATTATCATGAACTCAGGTTCTGGAAGGCTTGTATGAAAGACTAATTTTGGAAGTTTTCATATTTTTTTATGCGAAGGACAGAAAGATGTGAATGGACTTGGCAAGGGACATTAAAATGAAACCAATTGAAATTACTGACTTCTAAAAGGAAACTTTGATGGGGCCCAAAAAATATGAAATATTCAATATGTGAAATCCAAAGAAATAGCTACATCAAAACTGAAAATCCTTTTATTTGATCCCATTGAATAAATGGTTTCAGAAAAAAGTTATTAATATCAAATGCTAAATACATTTTTACAGGCTTCCTAAAAAACTCAGAGTGGAATACCATTTTATAATTGAAGACGTGAGTGGATGAAGGTGTTATGTTACAAAAATTTTGAGTAAGGTAAGGTTAAAGTTTTTTATGTAATTTTTCTCCATTCAAGACTAGCTGAGCAGCAGTGGGTCCAGGTGGTTATCAAAGATCATACAATTTCACTCATTAACGATTCATTCATGTCAAAGATGGGTACATACGAGAAAACCTTCATTTATGCAGAAAGAAACAGATTTTAAGGATAGTAACATACACCTTCATCCACTCATATTTTCAATTATGTCTCATATGCATTGGAAATGATGTGGAATTACATGAGGTTCGGCCTCTTACACATTTTCTCAAAATTGTGTCTGGCTAAAATAAATTCAAAATAAATTTGAAAACCATTTTGCATTTCCATTCATTATTTCTATTGAATTCTGATACAAATCACATTGAAATATATATATATATATATATATATATATATATATACATCTTATCTACAATACTGCGTAAGTTACTGCGTCCACCAGAAATACGCATCTAGGTCAATTCTGATAGAGTATACTGGTTCTACCAAAAATCCTACTCAGAGCTGGTTTCAGATTATCAAAAACTTCAAAAATAAAAAAAGTATTCTTATATGATATTGCGCCCTTTTTCACCATCATATCATTATCACGTCCGGTGAATAATTTGTTTTCATATTTAGTATGATACTGCGTCCAATTAGCATTATATCTTTCATACTCAGCACGATACGGCATCCAGCGCTGTTGCCATGTTTTATTACACATTTTTATTTAACTCGCTTCGTTCATATGCTGTCATTCTTTCCGGTTCAAAAATTTGTAATCCATTTTGGAACACTTGCCGACATCCGATTGAACGGGAAATTCGGCAGATGATCATAATTCCCGGTGACAATGCTTTTTAAATTTTCGTTGAAAAAAAATGAAACAAAATGACCCCAAGATGAAGGACAATTTTTGGATTATGGTACGATTCGATTCAAAATTGGTATGGGGGGTTTAGGGACGGAGAATGTGAAAGTCTGTCAAAATAAAAAAATTCAAGATGACGGACAAGTTTTGTGATTATGTTCCGATTCCATTCAAAAATTGGTATGTGGGGTTTTCGGATGAAGATTTGAATTTTTTTGTCAAAATTCGAAATTGAAATGGCAGCCTGGGAATTACTGTTAGAGGAATAAACAAAATGGCGCTTCAAGATGGCGGACGAGATTCAGGTTTTGGTCCAATTCGATCAAATTGGCATGTGGGAGTTTTCATGGTCAAAGATTGGAATTATTCTTCAAAATTCATAAAATAAAAATGGCCTCCAAGATAGCCGATATCTCTTGTTTATGGTCCATTCTATTCAAAAAATTTGGGTTTTGGGGGTTTCGGGTCAGGTTGGAATTTCAACAAACCCGATGGTGGTCGAGTTTTGTGATAATGGGCCGATTCGATTCAAAATTGGTTTCGGCACGACTCGATGTCGGGCCCGATTCGATTCAAATTGGTATTTCAGGGTTTTGGGGTCGGAGAATTAAGTGAAGATTATTGATTTTTTTGTTGAAATTCATAAATTGGAGGCCTCCAAGATGACGAAAAGGTTAATCTCTAGATAGTCTCCCATTGAAGCTAACAGGGGGCCCAAATAACGTGTTAAAAAAAACATAGGTTAGGGCGTAATTGAATTTAATCTATAAGTCACGGAATAACCTCGTCACACTCCAAAGCAATTATTCTTCATTTTAGTGCTTTTAATAAAAGGTTTTTATTAATTTTTTATTTAAAAATAAATGGAAAAATGCTCGAAAGGAAATAAAAAATTCTTCTGAAGTAATAAATAAAATTATTCCCTCATCGTAATCCTAAAGTTACTTTTATAGTATGTAAACCTGATAAGTTCTTTCTCGCAATATCCGTCATCCTTGATATATAATTGTAAAAATTAAATAATCCTAATAATAATAAATTAGGTTATATAAATAAATCATTTGAGTTATCCTATTTTGTAATTAATCAGTTTTGTTCCCTAAATTAATATTTTCTGATTCTCCAAAAAGATCAGCCCATAAAGTGATGTCTTCCTTTACTTCCATTATATGTATAACTACAATAAAAAATATCATAATTGTGGGGGAATCTGGATGATATGATAATAAAGATGGAGTTTCTACAGCAACAAAATTGAAGATAAACAAAAAATCCAATCCCAACAGACAATGTTCTTTGAATTATTTGGAATTGACTATGAAAACTCGAATTTTGGGGAAAAATGTAGAAAATGATATAATTATCCAACGTTTCATAAAATTCAAAACCTGGGTTTTGGAATCGTTTATTTGTCACAATTTTTTTTTGTGCTCTCTCAGGTGATAACCACAACAAAATTTTCCTCACCCTCTCACTCATGTTATGGATTACTAATTGAGAAACTCAAACTATAGTTGTCCAGTTGTTGGTGCAACGGATATACCTTCGGAGTTCTTGGGAGAGAAGGCGTTTCTTGAAGCTGCTTTAGGGGTTTCCCTAGGAGGAACTTGGTTTCAGCGGTTAGATGAAGATGGTTGGGTGGTTCTATGTTGGTTTTGACCCCTTATCGGCGTAATTTAGTTGATCTTCACGGACCAGTGCTGATATGGATGTCTGAAAAGACCTCCCAGGTTCTAGTCCTTCTGTCTCAGATGGGTTCCCTCCGTGGTATATATCATGCGAAAGAAATGATAGAACAAAAAAAAAGGGAGAACGAAGGTACCTTTAAACCTCAAGTTTTATGTTTCAAATTTTAATGAGAGTCAAAGATAGATGCAAATGATACATAAATAAAAATCTCAGTCTATATAAAAGACTGAAAAGTTACAGTGAAAGAACAAAGATAATAAAAAGCAATCCAATCGCTATTCTGAAGTTAAATTTCAAGAATTTTAAAATTTAAAAAAAATATTAAAATAACAAAATTCAAAACCAAACAAAACAAACCTCCCCCAAAAACGTTATGTTCAAATTCAGTTAAGTTTTAAACAAGTAAGTTTTGAAAAAGGTGATTCTATGTACCGAAGGGTAAAAAAAAAAATTAAATGAGGAAAGGTATTTCAAAAGGAAATTAAAAATTTCTTCGAAATTTTACCAGAGAAAAAATATAGTAATTTGAAAAAGCACTATAAAATGCCAATGCAAAAAAATATACTTTTTTTAAACAAGTGCCAAAGGAAAATATGCGTTATCAAAATCTCTGTGCTAAAAAAATATGGGGTTTCTGAACAAGATAATAGCCCAGAGTAAAAGTATACTCTTAAAGATAAGAAGAGAGACACACGTCTTTCAGTGAGCACGACTCTAGATAAAAAAAGGAAATAATTTTTTATTGAAGAATTTAATAAACCAAAGAGGGAGACCCACGTCTTTCAGTGGGCACGACTCTTTAGATAAAAAATAATTAAATAATTCTTTCGATTAAAATTTTTTAAAGATAAACTAAAGGGGAGACCCCGTCTTTCAGTGGGCACAACTCTTTAAAAAAGATAATTTTGAAATGGGGCGGCAATTCCCTTTTCAAATCGATAAACAGGAATTTCAAAATTAGAATGAATCTCCTGCTCTTGGCGATAAGGTATAACTGAAGTGAATTGACTTGCAAGGATCAAAATCAAATAAGCTACACTGGGAATTAAGGAGTAAGAGATATAAGAAATTTATTGAACGGAAATAAACTTTACGCTTGGGGCATATATTGAATAATCGAGTGTTCTGGAGACCGTTAGGCCAGGGTACAACCTCCATAAGTAATTATTTCCAAGAAAAAGAAAATCATTAAAACATATAGTTATGAAATAAAGAAATGCTTACCAGGAGCCGTCCTATTAGTCACCCAAACTGTCCCAGAAAAAATCAGATTCGCCTTTCACTTCAATTGGAACCTTGGAACAAACCGGGGTCTGGGGGTAGGTGTCTATCCATTCAAATACCCAACTTGGTACCTAAAAATGCAAAGCGTGATCTGTTTCCCAAAAAAAAAAATCGTTCCCAATATTCGGAAAGATGTTACGTTAGCCCAATATGTACTATGAATGATTTGTCAAAATGCGAAATATCTATTTTAACCTTCAAAAAATTACCATGCGGGGATATCCAAAATTCTAATATTACAAGCTAAGGAAAAAGAAGAAAATGCAACCTACATACAACAAATGAAAGATAAAGAGATAATATTATTCAATTAACCCAAAATTTAAACTTATTTAACTTATAGATCTTACCAAAATCCCAAATTTTAGTCCACCTGCCTATCTCGACGTTCAAACAAGAAAAAACGATCATCCTTTCGGTTCGAGAAATCCCCAATCTACCTGGGTTTTTTTCCAAACTGTTCTTGGTTTTCTCATTGAAAACACTTGGAAAAAAACACAGTTCGACAACATAATACAACTGTCACGATACCACAAGACGACAACAAGGCGCACTCTTCACGACCTGAGCAGTGACTACTGCCCTTCCACCGAAAGATAATCGGAAAGTTATGAAAATTGGATGATAAAGGAAGTAACGAAAAATTCGTTAAAACCACCACAACCCCGGTAAAATTTGGAAACCTAGAAGTTAAATTTTTATCCTTTCAACTGAGACCAGATTTAAAAAATAAGCTGAAAGTACTATGAAAACGGAAACATATAAATTCCCGGCACACAAAAAAAATTAAATGGGGATGCTATCAAATAAGTTTAAAACTCACCCTCTTTCCTTGCCCCGTATCTACGGCGAAAAGGGTTTAAAAAATACAAATCAAAAAAAATATTTGTAAATTATAGCATTTACAAAGCTAAATTTACCATTGCACTCTGGCAAACAAATGAGTGAAGGAAAGATACATTTGAAAAAAAAAATTTAAATGGTAAATAGTAGCATTTACCAAGCTAAAACTTCAGTTCTTGTTTTACACCACAGACTAAATGAAAAAAGAAAAAATGATTGCGATGAATGACAACATCCCGGCCCAGAACGTGTAACCGGGTCCTCCCAAACAATCCAGCCAAAGTGTCCTCGTCGCTGCTGGTATTAGGTGCTGCGCCGTTGAGGAACACTCATAACCACTCGTCCCCGATTACTTGAAATAACCACCGATCCCACCGAATCGGACAAGGAAGGTCCCATTCAGCACAAACCTGGTGAAACAAAATAATTCCAAAAAATATAACCAATTTTGGTTTCCAGCTGTCACCTACAACGGGGAACTACAGCGTCCCAAACAAAAAATGAACATGGTTCCGATACAGAATACCAAAAGGGACGGAAATTTTTCGTTTTCGCCACGCGAACAAGTCCTCAGCCTAACAGACCAGTCAGTGAGGTCGGCACAGTAGTTGCATCCGGTCACCTTTAAGACCTAAAGTCATGATCACCCGTAGGCTCGACTAACCAAATACAACCCCCCAATACCTTCCTTAAGGATCCGCAAAAAAATTCAACAGCCAGACCGAACTATGCCGCACCTAACAAAAGCGAGTCCCTTAAAATTTTGAATTTGCGCAATTTAACATAAATTACCAAGGAAAATGGACAGATAAGATAAAGGAAAAAGATCGATAAAAAAAAAAATAAGATAAACAAGGTAAGATAAGATAAATAAGATAAGATAGATAAGAAAGATCATATGAGGGTTAAACCAACCAACGAATGGAAATTAACCCCTAACTCGATATTACAGTAACCACGATATGTTGAAAATTGGAAACATCAACTTATTCCTGAAAAGAAGGTATTATCGAAATTTGATGTTCCACTGGAAAATTATTAAACAATCTGAAACGAAGTGAAATCATCCTTCCAGTTGAAGATATAAATGTTTAATACGGTAAGATCGAACCGATATTAAGACAATCTTCAACAAAATGAAATACATCATCTCCAGTCAAAGACCCAACTGTCTAATACGGCAACGATACGAAACGATATCTTAGACAATTTCAACGAAATGAAATACATCATCTCCAGTAAAGAATCCGATTTCTAATACGGCAACGATACGATAAGACATTATTGACTATCTCAAACGAAATAAAAACATCATTTCCAGTTTAAGATCTGATTTTCTAATAAAGCCAATGAATAAGAAAGAAAAGGAAATGACAAGTGAAATACATTGATGCAGTCTGTAACCGATTTCATGAAAGACAAAGAAATTTTTTTGTATAAATTCAAATTGAAAACTAAAAAAACAGCAAAATGATTCAAAATCAACCCAAAATGTTGATAAGGGTTCCTTTTTGGAAGTACAGAGTTTCCATCAGAATTACCAAAGATAAAACTTCCTCAAAGTACAACCTTATCGCCCCTTTTTTTGCTGTTCACATCCCATACACTTTTTTCCTCAAAAGTTGCTCTGACAACTGAATGATAAGTTACTGCAAATATTAGGAAAAATGCAAGGTAAGAAGATATATCTCTCAAATAAAAGGGATACCAACTAAATATAAACGAGTACTAAACCGAATAGATAAGAAAATTTTAAGCCCTCTCACAGAGCCCCCAAGAATAGAAATCCAAGTTGGAATGTATTCTAAAAGTTTGGGCCCGTTTTGAGACTTTTACTCAACATCTGGTGAATGCCATGGTGAGAGAATTCAGGCCCCTCTCACAGAGCCCAAGAATAGTAATGTTAAATATTTCCTTGTTGTAGCCAGTTTGAGACTTTTACTCAACATCTGGTAAAGCCATGGTAGGACAGCTTAGGCCCTCCACAGAGCCCCAAGAATATTAATAAAAAAGTTGAAATATTTCCTTGTTAGTAGCCAGTTTGAGACTTTTTACCAACATCTGGTAAAAAGCCATGGGAGGCAGTCCGGCCCTCTACAGAGCCCTAAGAATAGATAAATAAGATAAGAAAAAAGGGAAAAATAAAGAAGGGTATGCCCTTCACGAGAAGTTGAGAAAAATATTTAGTCGCCTGAACCCTCGGACCCACTAAAATATTCTTCATCAGATAAATTTGAATCGTTATCAACAAAGCGGATTTGGGTCCCAACATGCCAACGTCCTAAGTCTTTTCCATCCATGTCTTTAAGCTCATAAACCAAGTTAGAGATAACCGAAACAATACGGTATAAATTTGGGAGCCAATTTTGCGGAATAGTTTTTCGGGCTGAAGAAAGAGTTACATTTTTCTTAAAGTCTATCACCGACATGAAATTTCAGCCTCGTTTCTCAAGTTATGTGACGAGCATTCCGAATATAAGCTTGATGTAACTTTTTACGAACATCAACAAACAATTTTGGAAGTTCTTGAATATCATGATTCGGGTGTGATTTATCAGTGATAGTAAGAATTTATTTTCATTTTCTGAAATTTTGCCATAAAAAATTTCCTGAACAGGAATGTTTCAGCAAAATTTAAAGAAAGCTGGAGGAATATTCAGTAACCTCATGTTTTGCTAATCTGATAGTTGAGGAACTTTAAAGATAAGAGGAACCCCCAGTTTTATGATCTCATGAATATAACGGGGAATGGATGTGACTATCCCTTATTAGCTCTTTCAGCAAAATTAACTTGAGGGTGATTTTGGCATTATACCAAATCTTTTTTAACTCGATAATCTGTCATCAACTTTTTAATTTCTTTGCTAACAAATTGGCCATTGTCCAAAAAAAAATTTGAGGAAAACCTGATAAAATACATTATTTTCAATGAATTTTACGATATTTTTTGAGATAGCTTTAGACATTGGATGAACTAAGATATATTTGGTAAACCAGTCTACACAACCAAAACATATTGGTTACCATTTTTGGCCCCAGGATAAGGACCAACAAATCTGCCAAACACATTGGAAAGGAAAATTTACATTTTGTAAGATCCCATATGACCGCTCGAGGTAAATTGAACTTTTACAAGCAGCACAAACAGGACATTTCGTAACATAATAGACATCTTTGGAATTTTTGGCCAGTAATATAATTCTAAGATACGAGAAAGGGTTTTTGATATCCCTAAATGGGCAGCAGTTTCGTCATCATGATAAAACTTAAAATTTCTTGCCGATTGGCAGAAGGTACAACTATTTTCCAATCGTGAGTTACTACTGTTGTGGTGGAGAAAAGATATGTTTGTAGATAATAGTTTTCGACACGGAATGATATGAGCTTCTGGGTTTTTTGGATTCTCTGGATCATGGAAGTATACCATGCATCCGGCTGAAAAGTAGAAACATCGATAACGGAAATTTCAGCAACCGAACGAGATAAGGCATCTGCCACTACATTTAAGGAACCTTTCCGATGCTTAATAGTAAAGTCAAACTGGAAAAGTTTCACGGCCCATCAAGTCAAACGTCCAGAAGGGTTAGATAAGTCAGGAAGATAGATAAGAGGCATGGTCAGTTTCAATTGTGAACTTGGTTCCTTCGATAACTTCGGAACTTTTCTATACCAAAATGACAGCTAACAGCTCCTTTTCAGTAACTGTGTATTTACGCTGACAAGTAGTAAGAGTCTCACTTGCATAAGCTACGGGATGTTCGACACCGTCACATTCTTGGTACAAAATAGCACCTACGCCCGTATCTGAGGATCGCACTGAATCACAAAAGGCTTTGTGAAATCAGGACTAGCTAACACAGGAGCTGAAGTAAGACGAGATTTAATTTCTGAAAATGCTTCCTCCGCTTCTGGAGTCCAAGTTATGGGTTGACCTTCTTCGACCATGAAGAAGATCAGATATGGGTGAACAAATAGAAGAAAAATCTTCAATAAATCGACGATACCAACTGGCGAGACCTATCAGCCTTTTGATTTCAGTGGTATTTTTGGGAGTTGGATAGTTAACGATTGCAGAAACTTTCTCGGGATCTGTTTAAGCCTTGTTGGTCTACAACAAAACCTAGGTAAACAGAGAGGGTCTACAAAATTCACAATTATCCAAATTAACCGTGAGGTTAGCATGTTTAAGTCGGCGAAACACTCTCCTTCAAGGTTTTGACATGAAGATCAAAACTAGAGTGGCCACGATGATGTCATCAAGATAAACGAAACAAAAATGGAGCCAAAGATGGTCCAATAACGATATCCATCAAACGTGCCATAAGTTTCGGACTATTGCTCAAACCAAAGGGAGAGACAGTGAACTCAAAGAGACCCTACCATACACTGCAAAAGCGGTCTTGGGTCTAGACGATCCTCTAAAGGAATTTGAAAGAAAGCCTTAGTCAAATCAATGGAGGTAAGATACCTAGCATCCCGTAATTTGTTCAAGATACTATCAATAAGAGCCATCAGATATGCATCATTGACTGTGACTGCATTAAGCTTCCGACCATCAAAACAAACCCGCAAACTCTCCAGAACGTTTCGGAACCAACCATAGTGGGCTACACCAGGACGATTGGCAAGGTTGAATGACCTTGAGTTCAACATCTCATCAATTTCCTTGTTCAAGTGCTTTGCATGGTAGGGGACAAAGGATATTGTCGTTGAACAATGGGCGGCATCACCAGTATCAATACAGGTGTGTCAACAATTGAGTGAACCGAGTTTATCAGTAGGAGCTATAGACTTGAAAAGGTCAGTGACTTCCTGAAGTTCAGATTTCTGTGAACACGTAAGTTCAGAAAATGGCAGGATGGTATTAACGGTACAGATATTGGATTCAACAGGCTACGATAAATTACTAAAGTCGGCTTGAATACGGAAGAGATGGAAAAAATCCATGCCCAAGATAAGACTATGAGTTACGGAAGGAACAATAAGAATTTTCAAATCCTTAGTAACACCATTTAGAGAAATAGGAGCCAAAATATTACCCAAAAAATCCTGAGGCTTACCATCAGCGGTAGTGACATGGGCCATAGATTCATATTTAATAGGGAGATTAAATTTTTTGCACTAGACTAAACCCTGCAGAACCCAAAATACAAGAATTACGCCGGTCAGAAGGGCAAGAATTTTCTTACCAAAAAATCGACATTAAGATAGGGACGATTATCATTAATTTTTCAACGAAAATAGGATTTATATTTACAGAAGATAAGAAATTTTAACGGTACCCTAACCAATTTTGCCATTCCGAGGCAGAAGTTTTAATGTTCCTGTTTGCTTTGCTTTTTTCGATATTTTTTTGGATTGGGATTTGGCTGGTTGGTTTTCTGGACCTTCGGTAAACTGACTGGTGACAACGTCCAGGTTTTCGCCACCTTGTTTCCCGTTTTTTGAACAACAGTTACGACAATTTGATTTAACGGTATTTTTCAAACCACATCCATAACAAAATATGGACCTGGGTTTTCTACATTCACGATAAGTATGACCAGCCAAGTCACAATTCCAACATCGAGTGTTCGATAAGGAGAGATATTTGAACCAGGAAAATTCTTCCTAAAATTCACGGGAGGGGACGAGCAAGAAAACGAAGTACCTGCTCCACTATAGGGACTACTCAAATCAGGTTCTAATAAACCAGTACCACGACTAGGGGGTGCTTCATAACGATCAGCCCATAAACGAGATTCTTCCAATCTTTTGCACAAATCAGAAAGTTCAGTGACAGTTTTTGGATCTTGTAAAGCCAAGGACGAAATGAAAGAAGGTAACAAATTTCTACGAATTTTGCGAACTCTAGTCTCTTCATCTGGTTTGTTAGATAAACGATTAAAAAGACCTTCCATAGAAGAAATAAATAAAGCTACTCTTCCAGTAGAACCTTGAGTTCTTGAATTCACGTTCTAAGTCTTCTTCATGAAAATAAGGAAGGAAATCTTTTTTTAGTGCAATAACAATCTCATCCCAATTATGGAAATTATTTTTATTATTGACAAACCATGTCCAGGCAGAACCTTTAAACAAATCACAATCCGAATGAAAAAGTTCGGTTTTTGAAACACCTCGTGCTTCTCGCAATAATTCAACTTCTTCCAAAAATTAATTAACTGATTCTTTCTGATTTGAACCTGTGAAAGAGATATTCCATTTATATGGAGCAACCGATCGATTATTCGAAAAAACATTAGCAACAGGAGGGCAAGATTGAGTAGGAGTCGAAGTACTTGGAGAACCAAATCAAAATCGCTTCCAACCCAACACAGATACTGAATTTCTTCAGAATTTCTTCATCTTGATCATCAATAGAAAGTCTGGACAAACGATTCGACAAATGAGCTGATCGACTTGAAATTCGGTTAAACGTCGGATCTTCCTAAGATCCACCAAAACTAGATATAACTTGTTTCAAATCAGCGATACTTGCTCTCAATTCAAGATCATCCACTGCATGTTTGTATGGATTTGTAAATGTAAAAATTATCATGTCTTCCACCAAGCTAGGACAAGATACGAAAAAGAGAAAAAGAACAGTCAAGTTTTTCGAGCCCCACGTTGGGCGCCAATTGTGCAACACCCCTTACTTCTGAACCCCAGATTTTAAATTATATGATTCAAATTTAAGAAGGTGGAATCACTTTGCCGATAGGCTGCTCAGATGGATACGGTTAGGCCGTGAGTAAGGTTCAATTAATGCTTTTCTAGTTAATCAAATTTGGCCACTAAAAAATTATACATTAATTAACTTGACTAGTTCAAGGTTGGGGCCAGACTCAAAGACAAAAGTCAAAGATAAATAAAATTAAATAAATGTTACCTAGCTTGTAAGGGAAGGCAAATACATATGCAATAAATCAACAACAAATTTATTCCAGATGGAATTGACTGAACAAAAAAAAATAGGTTGACAATTATACTATAAGAGTATTGAGAAATTACATAAAAAACCAGTATTTTCGACTCTGATCAAAACCCGAACATTTACAACTATGATTCCTCCAGTTGTTGGTGCCACGGATATACCTTCGGAGTTCTTGAGTGAGAGATGAAGGCTAGTTTCTTGAAGCTGGTCATAGCGGTTCTAGGAGGAACTTGGTTTCAGCGGTTACGATGAAGATGGTCGTGGGTGGTTCTATAGTTGGTTTTAGACCCCCTTATCGGCGTGAATTTAGTTGATCTTCACGGACCAGTGCTGATATGGATGTGCTGTAAGACCTCTCAGGTTACTAGTCCTTCTGTCTCTGTAGATGGGTTTCCTCCGTGGTATATATCATGCGAGAAGATGATAGGAATCAAAATATGTACAAAAAGGGGAGAACGAGGGATATCCTTTGAACCTCAAGTTTTATGTTTCAAATTTTAATCGAGAGTCAAAAGATAGATGCAAATGATAGCATACAATAAAAATCTCAGTCTATATAAAAGACTGGAAAGTTACAGTGAAAGAACAAAGATAATAAAAAGCAATCCAATCTGCTATTCTGGAGTTAAATTTACAAGTTAATTTTAATAATTTAAAAAAAATATTAAAAATGAACAAAATTCAAAACCAAACAAAACAAACCTCACCTAAAATGTTATGTTCAAATTCAGTTGAGTTTTGAAACAAGTAAGTTTTGATAAGGTGATTCTATGGACCAGAAGGGTAAAAAAATTAAATCAGGAAAGGTATTTCAAAAGAAATATAAAAATTTCCTTGAAATTTTACCAGAGAAAAAATATAGTATTTTAAAGCAAAACACTATAAAATTGCCAGTGCAAAAATATACTATTTTAAAGCAAGTGCCAAAGGAAAATATGGCGTTATAACCAAAATACTCTAGTAAGCTACAAAAAATATAGGGTTTCTGAACCAAGATAATAGTCAGAGTAAAAGTATACTCTTCAGCCAAGATAAGAAGAGAGAGACACACGTCTTCCAGTGTGCACGACTCTCTTAGATAAAGATAAAGTGAAATAATTTTTTTATTGAAGAATTTTCAGAGATAAACCGAAGAGGGAGACCACACGTCTTTCAGTGGGCACGACTCTCTTAGATAAAGATAATGTTAAATAATTCTTTTGATTGAAGAATTTTTAAAGATGAACTGAAGAGGGAGACCTCACGTCTTTCAGTGGGCACAACTCTCTTAGATAAAGAAAATTTTGAAATAGGGCGGCAATTCCCTTTTCAAATCGAGAAACAGGTAATTCACAAAAATTAGAATGAATCTTCCTGTTCCTGGTCGATAAGGTAGTAACTGAATGGAGTAATAGATATAAGAAATTTATTAAACGGAAATAAACTTCACGCTTGAGGCATATATTAAAAAATTAAAAAAAAAAAAGGGAATTAAGGAAAAAAATTTTTAAAGGAAAAAATTTTGAGGCAATATTGAATCGAATCGAGTGTTCTGAGACCGTTAGGCCAGAGGTACAACTCTCTCCATAAGCAATTCTTTCTCAAGAGAAAAGAAAATTAGTCTCATAAACATATAGTTATGAAATAAAGAAAATTGCTTGCCAGAGAGCCGTCCTATTAGTCACTCCAAACTGTCCCAGAACAATCGAATTCGCCTTTCACTTCAATTGGAATCCTTGGAACAAACCGGTGGTCGTGTGAGGTAGGTAAGCTCTAGTCCATTCGAAATTACCAATTACTTGGTACCTAAAAAATGCAAAAGCGTAGAACTGATTTCCAATAAAAAAAAAACAGTTCCCAATATTCGGAACAGATGTTACGTTAGCCACAATATGTACTATGAATGATTTGTCAAAATGACCGAAACATCTATATTTAACCTTCAAAAATTACCATGCGGTATATCCAAGAATTCCAATATCACAAGCTAAAGAAAAAGAAGAAAATGCTAATCAGCTACATACAACATTAATTGAAAGATAAAGAGAATAATATTACTCAATTAAACTCCAACAGTGAAACTTATTTAACTTATAGATCTTACCAAAATCAATTCACTCAGTCCACCTGCCTATCTCGACTTTCAAATCAAGAAAGAGAACGATCATCCTTTCGGTTCGACGAAATCACCAATCTACCTGGGTTTTTTTCACAAACTGTTCTTGGTTTTTCTCTATTGAAAAACGCCTGGAAAAAACACAGCTTGACGACATGAATACAACTGTCACGATACCATTTTCACGAGACGACAACAAAGGCGCACTCTTCACGACCTGAGCAGTGACTACTGACCCGTTCCACCGTAAAGATAATCGGAAACGTTATGAGAAATTGGTTATGTATAAGGAAGTAACGAAAAATTCGTTACAAGTTTCAACGAAATTCTCGCAGTAACGGCACAGTTCACTGTCTGATCTTCCCAGTTTTTTGAGGTTATACCTCAGAGGACAATGTCCGGTGAGCAGTACCAGTTTCAAATCTTGCTTGTTCAACTCGAGAAGCTGTTCAGCTTTCTTTGACGATGAGCTCAAAAGCTTTTTCGATTGTCTTTGCCCTGGAACCTTATTCCAGTGGGTTTCGATTTTGTCAGATTTCTTGATGTAGGCTTTGAAAATATCACAGAAGGGTTCTGGGCCAGGAAATTGGGTATTTGCCCCTTCCAAGGCTGTTTGCTTCCGCATTGTCTTTGATTTCTTTGCACCCACATCAGAGTAACCTGATTATTCGTAGCCAGTTGTCTTAGGGAGAGTTTGTAGTCCCAAGTCAGTCCAGACTCACGAGTGTGTGACTTTAGAGCTGATTTTTCAAAGAGTAGAACAAAAATAAATTCTCTGGAATTTTCAAAATACAACAAAATATCACGATTTCTAAATGAATAAACTTTTTTCAGATAGTCATCTGCAAAAAACTTTTTGACAAAAAATTAAACCGACGGAATACGGAACTGAAAAGTAAAAAATCAAAACTTTTTAACAAAAAATTAAACCGACGAAAAAATCAACTGAAAAGCAAAAAATAAAATAAACCTTCTCAGTCTAAATGATAATTGAGCTCCTAAACTAATGTAAGTAACTGATTTTGAGTCGGCGCCAAACAAACAATTAATGATCTTCGATAATTGTTTGTTTGGCGCCGACTTAAAATTACATTAGTTTAGGAGCTCAATAATCATTAAGACTAAGAAGGTTTATTTTATTTCTTGCTTTTTGGTTGATTTTTTTGTCGGTTTAATTTTTGTTAAAAAGTTTTTATTTTTTACTTTCCAGTTCCGCATTTCGTCGGTTTAATTTTGTTAAAATGTTTTATTTTTCAATTTTTGTGGCTAAAATCTAACAATTACTACCTACTTGTTTTTTTATTACTTCCAAAATACTTACTTACCCACCTTACTTCAACTATTACCAGTTAAATAATATGATTATCTACTTTTACTATTTGTTGTAATATAAATTATTTTCGTTGTTCTGGTTAGTTTATTTCATGACTTTGTATATCATTCCATCCTCTCATAAAATATACTGATTTTGACGGAACAAGAATAATGTCAGTAGCGATCTGTCATTGTCAACTACGTATGTGTGTGCTAATGTTCACTAGTGAAAAATCAATTATCCCCTATTTTTCTACCCGTAAGGGTGGCTTATCCTTCCGAAATCCAAATATAAGGTATACCCTATCTATTACAAAAAGAATCATCCAAATCGAAGAACCCAGTACAAAGTTATGCCTGATAGAATCGCTTAACGGACCGGAATTCAGAGGGTGAGTGATCAATATCCTTCATTTCGCTACCCTTAGAGATGGATTTCATCTTTTAAATTCAAATGGGACCAAAATCGAAGTATACACTATCCACTGGAAAAAAAATTATCGGAATCGGACGCCTCAGTAAAAAGTTATGCGTGATCATACATAAAAAAATATGATGGAAAAACATAACATATACGGGTCCAATAGAGAACCTCCTCCTTTTTGGTTTCGTCGGTTAAAAATAAGAGATAAAATCTCCATATTAGTCAGTTTCAGAATATATTTACATTCTTGCAGAATATGTACTTTGTACAAATACCTTTATCTTCGCTCAGTCTTTGTTTTCTAATAATTGTGAGTATTTCACCTTCGATTCTTCACATTCATATCTCTTCGAGGGAAATTTCATTTCTATATGTTTTCGAAAATATTCTGTTACAATTTTTTTCTGATCTGCTGTCCACCAATGACCTTTTCATTCTTTTTTCAATGTTTTTTTTTTCATTTTTGTTTTCCTAACCTCAGTCACACTATCGATCTTATTATTTTCTAAGGAGTATTCTCCCATTCCTCCTCACAAAACTAACAGTGAGTAATATTCTCGTTTTTGTTAATGGAACCTTGTGAGGTCATTCAGAAAAAAATATTCTACAATGAAAAAGGGTGAATTTTTGTGGCATAGAGGACAAATTATTAAATTAAAGAAAAATAAAGCATCCTCAAGTGGGAGTCGAACCCACGACCTTATGATTTCTAGCCATACGCTCTACCATCTGAGCTATTCGAGGACATAGGAATCGACACACACTCGTGAACCCTTTCCTTCCATAATTCAATATTCATGTGAGAAATGAATCGAAAATCAAACGTACTTATCACTGGTCGTCGAGATCCATTACCTGTCAGTCAACTTCATCGTCATTCGAAAATTTCAGTAGCAGATCTAAGCAGATGATATCTAACCACTGATAAAATTTGGCCAAATATATAAGGTGAAAGTGGAAATATTCTGTCCGAAATATATAATGAAAGAGGGGGAGTTTTGTGGCATAGAGGACAAATTATTGAATTAAAGAAAAAAAAGGCATCCCCAAGTGGGAGTCGAACTCACGACCTTATGATTTCTAGCCATACGCTCTACCATCTGAGCTATTTGAAGACATAGGAATCACAAACACTCGTGAACCTTTCCTTCCATAATTTAATATTCATGTGAGAAATGAATCGAAAATCATCATCGTCATTCAAAAATTTCAGAAGGTAATCTAACCACTGATAAGCTTAAGCCATATAAGGTGGAATTGGAAATATTGTGTCCGAAATATCTAATGAAAAAGGGGGAATTTTGTGGCATAGAGGACAAATTATTACATTAAAGAAAAAAACGCATCCTATGTCCTCGAATAGCTCAGATGGTAGAGAAATCATAAGGTCGTGGGTTCGATCTCCACTTGAGGATGCTTTTTCTTCTTCAATTAAATAATTTGGGCTATATGCCACAAAATTCCCCTTTTTTTCTCATTATATATTTTGGACGCAATATTTCCACTTTCATATTCTACAATATTCAGTTATATTCCCGTAAGTAGTTATATTCTCATTCGGATTGTTATCTCTGGAGTGGAAGGACGACTGTCAATTTCATAATTCAGTCTTCCAGTGCTTCTGGGTGTAGAAGGTAGGGTTTCGTTTTGATCCCTTGATATTGGATTGGACTGGGTAGAAGGTAGTTTCTCACTGTGTTTGCCAGGGCTGGACGAAATATTCCAAAACTCATTGGTCGTGATTTGGAAGAATTTGAGAGCAAAGATCGAAAATGATTGTTTTTTTTACCTGAAAATAAATGATGACGAAATAATAGAAGGAAAAATGGGCTTTTTCTGAGATGAGTAGGATCCAAATGAATGCGAATGATACGGGATGAATTGAAATATGAACTTAATAACTTTGCTATCGTATTGGGCTAAATGTTGGATCTGCATCGGAGTCGACCACAGAAGAATAATGCTATCATAAAACTACCGTCTGTGTCGTGAAAAGAAAGAACGTCTGTCCAGTTCACTTTTGGAGCATGCCCGGCCTTGAATATAAACACTTTGGAAAAGTCTGCAGTCTACATAAAAAGTTAGAGTTACCACCTCACAATGCTGCAATCAGTCAACCAAACTTTAGAAAAGCAATATGAGAAATTTCACACATATGTAAAGGTTCTGAATAACTCAATTTCATGAAAATTAATGAAAACACTTGCAATTCTCAAAAACTCATAAAAGTTATTTCTGGCGAACAAATGGGGGAAATTGATGTGATTTACTATTGCATTCATATATGATATGTTTTCCTCCTCATAAATCTTGAATTTCTATAAAAACATATGATATGTTTTCCTCCTCATAAATCTTGAATTTCTGTAAAAACATATGAAAGTCCGGTAAAAAAAATTCAAAGAAGTTTATTTACTCACAAAATAAAAATGCACCAGAACTTCGCACGTGTTTGCACATGAAGACACTGGCCAAAATGTATTTTTGTACATGGTTGCCAGACTGAGGACGCATCATCATGCTACAGGTGGAAGGAGTATATTCAATGTATATTAGCTTTCACGATTTAAAGCGCCCCCCAAACAGAAATTGTCTGAACTTAATGTATACTGGAACTTTCAAAGACCGTATAATAGTACGTCCTTCATTATGTTTTTCTGGTGTACATAACTCTCGCATTTGATAATGAATGTTTTCTGTTCTCATATGCCATGGGAGCTCTGGAAGCGGAGTACAATTTGCGAAATATAATTCGATGGTTCGTTCAAAATAATGGAATTATTGTTGGAAAACAATACTGCGTCCGGTATACGGACGTTGTATCATTCAGGACGCGGTAGTGTATGGTCGGAAACCCACGTACGGACGTTATATTGTACGCGGGATATATATATATATATATATATATATATATATATATATATATATATATATATATATATATATATATATATATTGTTATGTTATGAAATGTTGTTATATAATTAAACTTATAATTATCATTATTATTATTAGTTATTTTTATTATTATCGGTAATGCTATGTTATTTTACAATTTTCTATACCTTTTTCACTACTATAGAACCTTATACTATGCTCTAGTCGATACATATCTGTAAAGAGAGCATTCCTGAAGTAGTTTTGGTATCAAAAATATATATCCAACAATACATCTAACAAAAATCCACGATTAAACCATATCAAAATTGAAATTTCTAGCAAACATTGAATTAAAGTAAGATCAACGTATAGATAAGTTTCGAACATCCTGTATGACAATTCACATCAACAGAAAACCCACCAATAGGATTCGAAAGAGTTTGTGTGGGAAAAGTGATGATATACAATGAAATGTAATGGCAGAAATTGAAAAAATATAATTTTATATGAATTTGTAAATAGTATGTAAGAGTTAGAATTAGATATCATTCATAAAACCGCTGGTATTAATTAGAACAGCAAATAATTCGGTAGGAAGTGATACAAATTCGGAAATTTGTGAAAAAATAAAAATTCGTGAGTGTTGCTATGTATCAGGATAACAAATTCTGAGGAGATTGAAAAAATAGTTCGAAGAGAGAAGCCACGTGGAAAATTGTAAGAAAAGCATTATAGATAATACAAGAAAACACGTTATAAAAATTCCCGAACGAGTAAAAGTTTTGAAAAGCAGAAATGACGTAGTAAATGAACAATAAAAATTCCACCTACCTGGTCTAGAGGATACATTTGAAGGAGTGCAGGTGAGCTG